>JAQIWA010001383.1:0-18811 GCA_034693305.1 Eueremaeus valkanovi | reverse complement strand
TCTTCGCCGAATATCGGCTAAATTGTAACGTTCTATTTGAAAGGGTTTGCATTGTTTGAAATCGAATTCCATTTAGTGTTTAAAAGAATAGATATTTGACATTAAATTTATCGGAATAAAAGTTGATTCTGACACACCTGTCACAATGTCTGATCCCATTCCCGATAAGATAGATATAAGATATTTTATGCTCCAAGAGTTTCGGAAGGACAGTATGGCCGCAGAGTCAGCAAAGAACATTTGCTCTGTTTATGATGATGTCTTAAGGGTTAGCACATCCCAGGATTAGTTCAGGAATTTCCGGTCTGGAGTCTATGATCTACTAGATGGTCATCGATCTGGCCACCCCGAAGAACTGGACAATGACCTCCTGAGGTCACCTGGTGGAAACTGATACATGTCTAACCATTGATGAACTCTCAGAAGGACAACTTTTCATTTGGTACTGTTCAGAGACACATATATTTCATTGGACAGGCGAACAGACAATAAGTTTGTGCAGCACATGAATTTTCGGCTGAAAACAAAGCAAAAATACCTCATACTGAGAAATTGACCCAGCACAAATTCAAGACTGATCTGAAATCGAAAGTCTTTTGTCGCCCACCTTATAGTCCAGACATCCCTCCATCTGACTATCACTTGTTTCGATAACTTAAGCACTTCCTTAGTGGCAAAAATTTCGAAACTCTGAAGACATCGAAATAACTATAACTGCATACTTTGCCTCATAGCAACGTTCCTTCTTTAGACAGCCTATTGAAAATTTGGTCAAAAGATGGGGAGTTATCGTCGATAAAGATGGTGGTTATATAATTGATTAATTGCACCTACATCTATTGTAAAATTATAATTGAATATTCAATAAAATAACGCGGAAACTAATGGATTCTCCTAATACAAAATTAAACCAATGAACAGATTATATACTAACATAAAAGAGAGTTCGTTTCAAATTAATGCGAAAATCATATCGTTTTTTGTGATTTGTACTCAACTTTTATTCACAACTTTTCCACTGAAATCATGAACTGAAAGATTTTATTCAAGTTCATTTTTAAGAATTCTGTTACGTGAATCGCACTGTAGTTACTGTACCTTTTCCTCTATTAATATCAATATTGAGCCAATTTAAAGTTAGTATAGACTTCGAACAATAGATGACCTGGGACTTTCTGCACTTTAGTTGGTTCAGTTTTATATAACATTAAATATAAATTCTGTGCTTTTTATTCATTTATTGATTGATATAATAATTCTATAACATAGAAAATTTTGCCAAAAGTCAATTCAAACCATTATTTAACAAATTTTATTTCAATGTCTGTTCACTTAAATAAATACATAGAATATGAATACAAAGAATAAGTTTTAAAAATATTTATAAATTAATTATAAAATAAATGCAAAAAATGAAAATATTTATAGATTTTGAATAAAATATGTTAAATGGGAATGGCTTTAAATACCGGTACAACAAAATTGTCAAATAAATGATTTTATCAAAAATATCCCGATTTTAGAAAAGAGGACAGGGCTTTGAATATGACCCTGTTCCAATGAAGTAGTCTTCTCTTAATTGTCTCGATAACCAAGTCTGACAATGACATTCCTGGGCATCATTACCGGCTGTCCGGTCGGGTATTCGAGCTATGAAGTGAAAGTAAAGTCATCTTGATTATTTTCGTAAATATCAATGATATACCTGTTCCTGAGTTGACGGGTAGATTTTATATTTGAGAACAAACTTCGAAATAAAGATTCGAATATTGTTGAGGGCGAACATACGGCCCGGGCATTGTCGTGGTCCAGAACCAAAGGGAATGTATGCAAACGGATTGTAGTCTCTATCGATGAAACGTTCCGGATTGAAAGTATCCGGTTCGGGAAATATTTCCGGATCCATATGTACCGAATAGGGAGAGAATGTGACCAAACAGTCCTTTGGGATCACAATCCCAGTGTTTCTGATCACATAGTCCTCCCTGGCCTCCCTGTCACACCTGATTACACCCGGGCGCAATCTCAAAATTTCATTGATTACTGCATTGAGATATACACAACGATCCAGAGTCTGTTCAATATGACCCAGATCGTTCATCTCTTCGAACAGTCTCTGTTGGATGTCTTGATTTTTACTCATGAAGTGACAGAAGTGGGAGAGTGTGGCCGATGTCGTGTCATAGCCGCCGATCATTAAGGATAGAGAGGTACCGGTGATCTCATCCATGTCCATCCATTTGTCTCTATTAATGCCAAAATCAATTAATTATTAAAATATAAGAAATGTATTGAATGTATTAAAAATATACTCACTTTCCGTCTCCATCGGTCTGTTTGTTCTCCTCTTCCATAACATTGAGCATCAGTTGCACGAAATCGACATTATCCCTGACCTCTTTGTTTGTCTTCCTTTGCTTAACCATTTCCATACACAGGTCCTTGAAGTACATGACTGTCCTGACACTCATGGCCTGTAACTTCATAAGTCGGCCCAAATCCGGTGCTAACCATCCGATGACTGTTTTCAGGTTTAAGTCATTGCCGAAGATCTGTTGCGAATGGAATACAATCGGATGGTTCGGGTCTTTGACGGAATCGACTTGAATGCCAAAACCGGTTCTCATGAGTACATCGATAACGAACCCATTTATGTAATACTTTACGTCAAAGTCCTCGCCTTTGAATCAAATAAATATTAACTGTCCCGTATATAGCCGCGCTCAGTTAAAACATGAATATTTCATAAACCATTTGACCAAATTAAAAGAAATTTTAATCAATTAAATAAAAAAATACAATAAACAGATTTAATTAAGTAAAAGTTGCAAAAACACCCCTGTTCCCGATCAGCTTGAGCTTTCTTCTGACCCCTTTCATTAGATTATGTGCATGTCTTTGAGCAACCGTTTCTGCAATGTTAGACCAAATTATTTTGAATCCACGCAAGTTTTTGGGTTTTCTCAACCGTTTCGAATATTCAGTTTTGCATAAGTGCCAGAACCGTTCGATGGGTCTGGCCTGCGGGAGGTTTGGCGGGTTTTCATTTTTCTGTACAAAACTAATGCCTTTATCTCTTAGAAAGGTTTGAACTCCTTTCTCATAATGTATTTGCGCCAAATCTGGCCAAAACAGCACATTATCTACTGAATGGTATTTCAGAATGAATGGTAGAAGTCTTTTGCGAAGACATTCCTCTTCATACTCGCGAGCTCTCATTGTTCCCAATTTTATATAAGGCTCACAAACGTTCCCAAACTCATCGATAGCCTGCCAGACCAGGTATTTCAATGGAAATTTTGCCTTTCCTTTGAATCTGATGTCGTCCGGCACTTTTGATTTTTCCATAAAATTATAGTACTTCTGGCCATTACTAATACTGGGATCAACTGTCACGTAGGTCTCGTCATCGAGGATTAGGGTTTTATCAATCGATTTTCTATACGCTTTTCTAGCGTTAGTTTTAGCCCTTTTTGATTGACTTTCTGTGTATTTCGGAGTTTTAATACATTTTGCTGTTCTTAAGCCCTCCCTAGACTTGATCACTTGGACAGTTGTCTTACTTATGCGAATAGCACTGGCAGCACCTCTGACTGAAATGTTTTTATTATTCATTAACTTTTTGACTTTCTTTGTGACTTCAGGGGTGGAAACACTTCTTTTTCTCCCAGATTTGGGCTTATATTCTATTCTTTGTTCATTTTCGAATCTCTTGATAATATCATATATGGTTCGACTCTTCTCTCCTTGAGCTAAGAAATGTTTAACTGTCTTCAACTTATCCCGATTTGCGAATTCATTGTAAAACTGCACAACTTTTCTGGCAATGACTTGCCTTTCGAGTAACTTCATTATCAAAATAAGTGGTATTTTTGAGAAATATCGACTGTAATCTGAAGATAACTATCTATTCTTGAAATCGAATACTCATTCAACTACAACAAGCAAATATTCAGCATGCGCTGGCTTGCTAAAGAGCGTGCGGCTACATACGGGACACCTAATATTTATAAATAATTTAGAAAAACATTCCATACATTAGATAATGAAATGCAATAGTAATGCAAATATTCAATACAAATATTCTATTTTGTTAATTTCTGATAATGTGCAAGGTGGTTTACATTTGTAATGTAAAAGTACAGTTCTGATTATTATCTTACTATTAATCTTATTAAGTTAGCATGGCACATGGTATCATGTCGTAACCATGAAGACCATCTTTTAATCCAGATAAGTTTTCAAAATAACTGCTTATCATTAACGAGTTTATTCTTGAAATTAAATTTATCTAAAAAACAAATCACTTTGAGCTGACATTTATCGGTCGAATGTTTTCATAAGATTTAATACAATTGTAATATATTTTCACTTATTTTTACATCAATTAAATGCGAATAATATTTGAATATAAAGATTAATAATTTGCATATAAGGCCAGAGAAGAAAAAACTTACGATTCTTACCCATGTATTTTCACGTAGAGCTGATTTATATTTGAATAGTGTCTTAACAATTAAATAGCGTTAAAAAATAATTTTATTTAATAAACAAATATTTGAAAACAGTTTTAAAAACTATATTCAATTGAAGTGAATAAATACGTAAAGCGAATAGAAATTCAAATTACAATAAATTATGGGCAGAGGATGATATTTTTGTCCAATTTGCTGCCCCTGGTGCACATTCAGACCTATGTGCTAAATATAGGCAAGGGGGGATACAGAGGGTAACCCCCTGTGATTTTGACCGAGGCTTACGTGACATTGAAAATGCAGGGTTTTTAGCGAAAAACGTGGTTTTTTAGGGGGAAAACGGGGTTTTCAAGGAGAAAGCGTGTTTTTAGGGATTTTGAGCAATTTATCTAGCCTATTTGAGACAAGGACAACAATTTCGAGCAAACCAGTGGTTTTTGAGTTTAATATTGAGTCAATGCAAAACTCTTTTCGTATTTGGATATGGGTTTTTGAATGACTTAAAAACCTAGTTTAGGTTCTTCTACAAATCAATCCATATGTGATCGATTACATCTATTATTGAACTCTAATTTTACGTTGAAACGTTTTCAAAATTCCCTGTATCAACCCTGTTTTGCCATGTCTTCTGAAGAAGAATATTACCGATTTTTTCTCTCTATGATTTCGGTAGGGGTAGCTCGGCAGCATAGGCCGAAAATAAAATTTGGTCGATATATTATAATGTGTTTACTATCCGCAAATATGAATTATGATCTGAAATTTTTCGGCCATTTGACTGGCCTCGAAGGCGACCTCCGTTCTGGCCGAACATCGGAAATGGCCGAAAACACACGTTGATTTCGATTCGAGTCAATCAACCTGAGAATTGAAATAAGTGATTGGTTCTGACAATTTGGCTATGGCCAGACATTTTGCCGAACAACCGTACGTTGTCCAGAGCCGAAATAACGGTTTTACGCAAATTATCGGCCAAAAAATCCCTGCATAGAATAACTATGTGAACTTCACTGTTGTCCAGACACAGATTAGAGTCGTTCTAGGTACTGATTATTACCGGGGATGAAAAATACTTTCTTTGCTTCAATGTTATGCGAAAAAAGCAATGGCCCAGTCCTGGCCAGTTAGGAATGCCAACCCCTGAACCTAGCCTCAATTTTTATGACCACTCACTCAGACATGCAGAACTCAGGTGATAAAGAAAATTTAGAAAAAGTTTCTTGGTAAAATTAAAGTTCAATAATAGATGTATTCGCTCACAAATAGAATGGTTTGTAGAAAAATCCAAACTAGATTTTTATCATTTTTATAAAACTGTCCAAATACGAAAAGAGTTTTGCATCGACTCAATATAACGGAACGTTTTATAAAATCTAAAATAAGCCACCAACAATTTATGTAATTTATTATTCTAGCATTTAAAATAATCCTCACAGCAACCCTGGTCATATACTATCAATGATTATTCATTAACTACAAAAATATGTTTCGAAAATCTAAAAATTCTTAAATTTATTTGAATTAAAGTTATACTAAATAAGAATCGGAAAAGTGGGTTAAGTCCGAAGACATAAAAAAATAATGAAGAAAATGGTGATGAAAATGACCCCCAAATGAAGCCAATTATTTTTGATGTTTTAAATAAAAAATTTTGTATTTGTCATACAATTTGAATGAACTCTTATTTTCTACAATAAAATTCAAAGCAAACAATCGAATAAAGCAATTAATTAATTGATTAATAATAATAATAATAATAAAAATAATAATAATTTATTATGTATTCACTAATAAAGTGTTAATTTACAAGATATCAATAATCTTGGCACAAAACCATATTTGATGGCCGTATTTTGGTATTCATATAAGTTTATGATTCCTGTAATTCATTAAAATATAGTTAATGTTAACTAATCTTCTGCTTAAAAATCTATTACTAAACCTAAGCCTATATTACGTATAAATAAAACCGTATTTAATACTGGATTATATGATGTGGTAAAATATTAATATATAAACAACCTAGACAAATTGTAAATTTATTATTCTTTTATTCTAATATTTATTGTAAATATAATAAAATCCTAATATTTTTCTGATTTTTCTCAAATAAATCTCATATTCAAACAAATTCTGTAAAATATTCGTTAATTTTATTTTTGGCTTTTGTTGGAAATCAACTGAAGCTAAACACAAATCGTATCAAAACTACAATTAAAACAACTATTTATATAATTTTTAGTAAAAATATTTAAAATATACCGAAAAAACCCAAACAATGTTCTAATACTTGTAATAAAGAGATTTCTTGTTTAAAATTAAGATTAAAATATATGAGAATTATGTCATCCACGTCCTTTATCTTTATGCGATTTGTACTGCAATCGAATTTATACTTAACTATAATATTACCGAAATTTCACTTAATTAGCATTCGATTAGCTCATCAACACATACACTCTACAGCCAAGTTGGTTGGCTATAAAAAGTGACAGGCACAATTGAAATCATGCATCCAATAATGCATTCAACTATATATTTTTCATATTAGTTGTGTGTAATCTCATCCGTATAATCATATACTACATTATACTGTAATACATAAATATAAGAAACGCCATTTCTTTACTCATGCGTTAATTTGACCTTGCCAGCAATATTTTTACATTAACTTGATAACAAAATCTCGTGATCTACTAATTACTGTCGTATACTACCTATGAAAGCCGAACTAACAGTGACTTAATTATAAGTTGTCGGTCAGACTGACCACTCTTCAGATCAGGTTCACTAAAAACCTATAGATTGCTATTAATAGCAGAAAATTGGCAAATATGCTCGGGCACACTCCAGCACATTAAAGATAGCGCAAATGGTTTTTTTGTACCAATGAAAGGAATGGACGCAAAATTTTCAAACATGAATTTTATTTACAATTTTTAATTAAATTGAATTCAAAAAACTGTTGACATTATTCTAATGATATTTCTTTACAGTTTAAGAATCATAACATTGTATTATAAATAGACACCAAATAATAGGCTTAGGATTTAAACTTACTATAGGATTAAAACATTAAAAATGGTTCGAAAATGAAATGAAATTAATCTAAAACAACAATAAATTTTAAAAAAGATGTTTTAAAACAATAATTGGTTGTTGTGGTGCTCTTTGCGTATAATTTCGTCCCTCTTTTTGGCCTGTTTTCGCTCTTTTGCGCGACGATTCTGTACATTGTTTTACAAAATACTGCCTTTTAGTACAATAGCCTATTATGAACACAAATATTTGGGACTCACCTGAAACCAAATCTTAACCTGAAATCAAACACAAAAAGAAAAGAAAAAAGTTTTATTTAATTGCTTTCTGAAATGTTTTCTCTGTTTTATGCAAAATATGATTCTATTGACTAAATAACTGCATTTAAACTCAATAAAGGACTTCAACTGAATAGCAAAATGATTGTTAAAATTCAAATATTATTTACCTGTCGTTCTGATAGCGCCAACATTGAGGCCAACTCTGATTTTCTTCTGATGGTTATATATCTGCTGTAATGGAACTCCTTCTCGAGTTCCAGCCTCTGGTGATCACTGTATACGACACGATATTTGTCTTTAGTTCGTGTTTTAGCTGCGAATCAATGAGAAAAAAACTATGCGTTAAATGAAGTCATATCGAAGTCATATCATATGCAATAGGTTTTGACGGCTAATACAGAGTCAACAGAAAGCATAGGGATTGGTATGAAAGCCCAGGCATTACTAGCATTAGAACATTACAACGACTCCACATAGAATCGGATCGACAAAGAAATAAAAGGTGCGATCCTGTGATCCCAGGCAACTGTGATCTGAGAGAGCTTTTATAGTGTGAATGTTTGGCGCTATGCTATGCAAACACTGGGATTTACGACATCAAAGCTGTTCGGCATTCTCTGCTCCAAATGTAATGTATGTAAAACAGATATAACTGGCGGCCAGGTATGTATGTCTACTATCTGGATCAGCTGCTATCAGTCGTAATCGCGCCAACAAAACATGACTTTCAAGTGGCGTAAGAATGAAAAGGTAGCCGAAGCTGATTGTGTGAATGCGCTTAAATACAGAATAAATAAATGTTGAATCAATGCAATACACGTATAGAGTATTGCAATACAACTGCTGAACACAATTCGAGTCTATAGACTCACTGACTCTAATATTATAGTAATAGTAATTATGATTGGATTAATAGCTGAACTTTTTTTTATTCGATAAACTGAGTAAACTGTTTATAATCTCACTGTTTTCGATATCGATTACAATTATGAACTCAAACCTATTCTCTACTACTATTAGGGCTTCTCTTATGCTTCTGAGTAAAGCGTCGGTATTCTGGTTCTGGCTCTCTGTTCGATAGCAAAGAATAGAGCATTAGTTCAACAAATTCTTCAAAATGTGTTCAAAAGAATGTTTGAATGTTTTGAGTGTTTGAATACAATATTCCGTATTTATTACAATGAAATATAGCAATAGTTATAGAGATATAGCCATTGAATGCAGTATTGAGTCATTTGCATGAGCGGTCCAGTGCGACAATAATAAGTAATGACAAGCCGTGAATATTCCCATTTTTACAGCCCTCTCAACAGTTATAAATTGATAAATATTCTCGCAGTGGGAGAGCGCCGAGACCTCCGAGCGTGACATTCGCTCTGCTATCCAATCGGCCAAATGTTAACAACATTTGCGATACAGATATATAGCATAACATCAATATTACAATAAGAGAGCGCCGATAGTATGCATAGTATGGCATAGTATGCACTGTATGAATGGCTTGCAATCAGCCCTAACTAATCGGTTGGCGAACAACAGATCAACACAACCAGTAATGCATATTAACAGTGAATAAGACATGCCGTGCACTTACATGGGTTGATCTGGTTCTGGTACGACGGCTTCTTCATCCACTCGTATGGACTGCGCGCCGGTTGTGGCCGATTAGCGCCGTTACTATTGTTCTCGGTTTTGATTATAGTTCCGTTTGGAGATGTGCTCAGACCGTTAGTATTACCGTTTTGGTGATCATTCGGCGATTCTGTGCCATCACTGGACGCAGTGAGACCTGAGTCGGGACTCGGATGAACGGGTGTGGCCTCACTGTTCATCGGAGCGATTATACCAGAGTTTTGATAGGGATGTGAGTGATAATGATGCGGGTGATGAGGATGCAGGTGCTCACTATAGGGATCAGTGCGATGGACACCGTGCGGATGATATGTGCCTACTTGTAGTGGTTGGCCATACGATCCCGGCATTGACATTGCGAAAGCACAGGTAGGCAAAGCACTGACTGGTGATCCAGAGATACAGGGACTGCCACCCGAGAGAGGAGAGCCTGTGTTGGGTGCGGGCGGCCACTCATCGAACGGGGATGAAGTCATCATTGGTCCTCTGCTGGCACAGCCACCTGTTTGTGCTGGAATAGAGTACCAGCCATTGGCGTGCGGGCCCGACAGTGGCGGCGGCTGCAAGACTTCGCTGGCCATCGATGGCAGTGGAGCTCCGATTTCAGACGAGTACTGAGATGTGGGCGAAGAGGACGAGAGGCCGAGTTGTGGAGCACTTGAGAGTGTGGCCAAGGATTGACTATTAGTGGTATTACTGTTGTTATTGCTGTTATTGCTATACAACGGATAGCCGTTCTGGTCAATGGTCAGTGCCGTCGACGCAGAGGCAGCGAAGTTGAAGCTGGCATTGGAACTGGTTGTGACACTTGGGTGCAAACGGTGGTGAGTGACTCCCGACGGAAACATATTGGTGTAGGGGTTGACGAAGAGAACCATAATATAATAGTGTTGGCCAAGACTGAGCACCGACAGCAATGAGTTGCATCTATAAGTGCCGTCTGAGTGCACCACTCAATCACAATCTACTTCATCGCAATCTCTCTCCTCAACCGCCAACCAATAGCACTGTTCCGCCACTCCCTCTACAGTGAACTCAGCCTTTCTATTGGGAATTCAGGGAATGAACAGATATTAACAGTTTGTCTGTGAAAGCCGTTCCACTAAATCCACTAAAAGGTTAATTTATATTATATAACATAACATCGTATTTATATTGAAGCCAAAGCATACGCTTTACTCTACTCTACTCTACACTACAGTACTCTTTGCACTAATTAATTAAATGTAGTAATACTCAAATCAAGAGCTCTTCAATAATTCTATAAGACTTGGGATCTGTTTGTTGTTCACTAAATAATAATTTTATTTAATCTCAATATTTATTACTCGAATCCATTTGGAAATAGGTTTGAATGCAATCGACAAACAAAACAGAAATAACATTTCAATCCGTAGTCTTCATATGCATTGTATTTCTTAAGAGTTTTGGTTTGACTTTAGTTTTAGATTAAATTTAAAGGGTTTTCATTGAAAGTGTGGCCAAATATTAGGCATACTTTCAATATTGGGGAACAGATAAAAATGTTATCACATAACTGAGCTCTAGTCATATTAATGGCATATATGGTATGTACTGTACTGTACTATAGATGTGAGTATTGCTAACACACGACTCAAAGACGGCTCAGAGACTCGCCTAATGTTAAGGACTCTGTGGACGCCTATACGCGTCGGTATAGATAATAGAAATATAGCCGATAGCCGATAGCCTCTGTCCAAATCATTACTAACAAGAGGGGAATGCAGTCCAGTGTTGACTTGAGAATACTAGAAACCAATTGAAGATTGTTTAGGCGCCGACTCTTTCAAATTGAAATACATTTCTCGATAATGTGAGGAAAAGTTCTGTATATTCTCTACAATACTGTAGTACTGTATATGCAGTGAACACACAATGCAATGCATAGATGCATAGACTGCATGAGAACGAGGTCATCGTCTTGCTGTCCATATTTCAAGTAATAATAGCACTGTTGGTCATCATCGGCACCAGCACCATGAGCGCCAGTGCAGGGCTCACATACAGTAGTGCTAGGTTATATTGCCATATCATATCTGGACTGTGCACTTAACAAACTCATTAGCTAATGAAACTGGCATGAAATTAGCGCACCAGTAGCTCATATATGTGTCTATTGTCATCAAGGCTACCCTTCCCGACCACTATTTATTTCAGTGCATATTTACTATTTCTCGAAATTAGTTGAAAACACTTTTATTGGGATTACATGTCGTTGTCGTCCAAAAACTCAATTTCAGAAATCGATGCGTTTTTATAGATTAGATGAGAGTTTGCAAAACGTTATGCTATTTGTGCTCTACTTCTATACAATTCGAGTATAGAATACATTTTGGCCTAACATTTGTCGTAACCGTAAATGTTTTGGTAATGTGTTAGCGCTGTTCGCTTGCATATAAAGAGCATATACTTTATCGCATCCCAAGTGACTCGTATATTGAGCCGCAAATCTGTGGCAAAAGAAATCTAAATTGTGGTAATGTTTTGCCAACACAGGCCTACTGTATGCGATGTGCTGTATGTGATGCCCAATGCATTGCACATCCATTGCAATAACAGCACTCTATCTCTCTCTCAAAAGTTTGACGATTGAGAAAAAGCCAATCAAACAAAATTGATAAGTCTTTTGGTATTATGCCCAACGTTCCAACCATTAGGACTGACATAACAATTCTAATCCATTGGAATGGAAAGACTGTCCACTCGTTTCGTAACTCAACAACAACTGAATTGACTGCAAAGCAAGCGATCGCTTGTGTATTATGCGAAGGGGTTTCAAGTAAGGCACGAGCCATACAGACAACATAGCAAACCGGGCCAACTGGGCTGCCAGTGCACAAACCCAAGTGCTTCTATCGCTTATATCTGCCGCCTATCTCTCCCGAGAGGACGATTACCAGTGCCTGCACTGACTCGAAACGAATGAAAAACTAAATTAATAGAAACCGATACCGATTCCCATCAAAACTATATACAGTTAATAATCCCTTAGTTTTGAGACCAGCACAGGACGGGACCGACGGGACCGCAATGTCTGCTCTAATTAGGAGACACTCGAGTTCAATACACTACTGATGACTATGTCTTTCCGACAGAGAATTTATTTATAAAATAATTTCAAATTCACTCTTCATTGCAAGCGGTTTATAGAGTTTGTCTCTAATCCTGACTTACACTCAACTAATCTTTCTTATAGTCATTGGGCCTAATCTTTACTGACTTCCAAATATAACCCCATCTAAAGTGAAAGTACAGTACAGACTGTACAGTATATCTTCAATGCTATAATCATTTCAGAGCAAAGAATCCAATAGTTTTCAATTAAACTTATGTTCAATGAACATTTTTATGAGTAAAAGACGAGTAATTATATTGAATGAAATGCAAACGAAATCTCTGAATCACAAGCCTTGAGGTGTGAAATCATAAAATAGGTTAATCTGAATGACTTATTCCTGAAATTATTTCAATAAAATTTGCAAATTATGTGATTTAATGGCAAAGAATCTGATTTCATAAGAGCCGAAGCAAATAAGACTGTTATAATTGATTTCCAAGTAGAAAATACCCTCTCATATGACACTGTTTTCACTATCAGATGAAATAAATGGTTCCGAACATATTCTCTGATAAAATTTTCGCTTCACATCAAATATAATAAAAAGAATTTAATTTTATTGTTTGTTAATTATTAGATAAATAATATTATATTAATTTACAATCCAAATGATAAACGCAGTGGAAAACTGTACCCAACGTGTAAGCACTGGTATTCAATCCTTAAGTATGTGTTTATTAATTGCTATTATTGTAAAAATTTTGATTATTATCATTAAAACGCTGTTTGATATGAATAATAATAATAATATAACTATAATATAGTGTAACTACTGTTCTATCAGTTTTATTATTGTCATTAGTATTGTTAGCATAAAAAGTAATATAATTTTTAGTTAAGAAGATCTCAGATTCACATTGACCGAGTGATTGCACCAAATGGATGAGTGCACGTCCCTGATCATATATGATTTGATAATTTTTATATGATCTATGTCTCTTTCGTTTACTGATTATTATATCTGAATTATTTATGGTTTGTTGAGAACTAAAAATCTCTTCGATTGTTCAAAATGACTGATTGAATGGATTTACAGACAAATAGTGTCCGAAAACATGACTTTTTGACAGTATTTGCCGAAGAAGTTGGAAATCCAATAGTTTTTGTTTTGTTAGTTTTGCAATAAAAATAAAATATCGCAACCATTATAGTTAGTGACAAGTTTGGGATCAATAGGACCGCGCACATTAAACCAATTAGTGTGCTCTTAACAATTTCATTGCATTGCTTTTAGAGCCGGTTCAACCGAACAGAGCCCAACCGACAGCCCTTATTGTCAACGAGAGGTATTGTAAAATATTCTTCAATATCGGCAGAGAGTTCGCCGAAATCCATATATCGGTGTCGAGTGAAGTATACTTTTTATACAAGGCTTAAGAAGTGTGACCACAAGTATCGGCTTCTGCTTGTCTTCTGTTGAATAATGGCTCAGAAGAAGGACTTAGTCTTAGATTCCAGTGTTCGGTATATACCATAAGTAAATAAGTTGTAAATGATTTTAAGTAAAAAAAAGTTAAGAATAACTAATAAAATAAAATAAAATAAAATAAATGCAGAAAAAGATAAGAATTTTGGTTCTGTTCTGTTTGTCGATTGTATTACAAGGACAGGACGGCTGAGATGTTTGGCGGATATATTTGTGTTGTTAACGTCATTCGCCTTAAATAAAAACTATTATAACTTTTTTATGACTCTTTTCGAGATAACTCTATAAAACAATGCATTAAGAAATCGCGACATCATTTCATTGGTAGTTCAGTTTTTTCATTGCTTTCCACAGCTCTTCGAGAGGACTGTGAGCCCAGACAATCACTATCAGTACAATTACCAGCACCTATACCTTTTAAAGAATATATTCGTGTCGTTTTAAACGCTAAAATCTCTGACTCCTATAAATATCTTTACTTTTTTCTTGTTAGTCATCTTTTTTATAGGTTGAGCGCCTCCAGTGATCTGAGGCAACAAAAAAGCTGTGATTTAAAGAGAGATGTGTCGGCTTTGGACGCATTTGAAAGGACATAGAAATGCATTGAATGAACGCAACCGAAGGCACGAATTATTGCTGTCAACAAATAGTGCAGAAACGCCTTAAGTCTCACCTAAAGTCAGCCCTCCCTCCCTTCCCAGAAACATAAGTTATTTATTTTGAATTACACACTTTGCCGCTCACTCTTGTCAATAGGCAGATAAGGGCTAAAGTGGTGCGACTTTCGGTACTTCTCTCTCTCCTCTTCCTCCCTCTCCCCCTTCTGCCCACATCTCTCTCCCTCTCCTCCGCTCTCTTTTTTTTGGAGTCGTTTTTCTTATTCTTGTTGTGTTTGAAACAAACTGCTGGACATATCGATCAAAGTGGAGGCACCCAACAGAACGTGGGTGTCCGGCCAGTGCTCGGTCTTGAACTGCATGACTGCAATTGCTGTCACCTAAACACTGCTTATATATCAAAACACTCTTAACTCTGGGTCTAAATTGCTTTACTTATACGCATCAGTTATACATAAGACAACTATCAGTACGTAATCGCCAAACATTACCACAAAAGTACTACCAGTGCGCTCATACATCAAATGGCAAACGCTTTTATTTATTCTTATTTTATTCTTTCTTTAACTGAAGTCCAGACCATTTCTAACCGATTTTATTATGGATTTTAAGTATTTTAAAAGTGGACTCGCATTGCATTGCATTGCTTTCGGATTGCATTCTCTGAACAATAATTACTGTTAGAGTTGAGAGCAATGATTGGCCGATCGATAGAAATAATTGGTTAAACTTGAATAGCATTCAAAACAGACAACAGACTCACCATTTGTTGGACAACTAATTGAAACGATGGCAATGAATAGCACTTTTTGGTAATAGCGTTAAAATCCTTGGAATTCAACATTAATTGTATTGAAGTGAAGAAGAATAGGAAGAAAACCGATATCGAGAATGGTTTCTATGAAAGCATAAGCAGAGATAATATTCTCCATTCGAGCCCATAGTGCAGAACGTGTTCACTCAACTACACTATACAGGTATATATGATGTATACTGAATGCCGTTATATACTGAACACTGCAATCAGAATCTGGGATCAGAACTATAGTCAACTGCAATCCAATGAGTCTTCGCTGGACTGAACTTATGTCCGAAAAATATGAATTTTCAGATTAGAAGTAATTCTGGTTTTTGTCTCTCATTATTCAACACAAAATGCAAAATGAAGTGCCGGTGCATTGCTGTCAGCCCTTTTATAATACAATATAATTGTCTATTGCCGTAACTTATACTACAGTGTTGTTAACGCTCATAAATTTCAATATTCCAACGCCCAGTATCAGCACCAGCACCAGCACAACACCAGCATCAGCACCGGCAACAGCAACAGTGCCACAATTGTAATTCTGTTTTATATTGTGGGCAATTACCTCAAACACAGCCACAACTATAATGTAATAATTCTGAATATAACAATATAACTGTGCAGAATGCACAAGGATTACATTATTAAGCTCTTTATTAGATCTGTTGTACACAAGAACTATACGAAAATTATGGCTTCAATGCATTCAATGCCTTCCATGCCTTCAATGCATTCAATTCTGATTACTATTAGTGCAGAATATTTTATATTTTTATGGGATAATTGGCTATAATTGTAATTCTCTCCTCTCTCTCCCTGTGCTCTCTTAATTGATATGTTTGTCAATCTAGTTGTTGACACATACCGTACAGTACTGTCAGAACAGTTATGCTATAATTCTAACGAATAAATGGTTTAAATGTTTATATTCTTCGTTCAGCGAAAGTAATCATTACTCTGACTATTGACTGATAGACCCGTACTATCTCTACAGTGAATACTGCGAATACAGACAGTACTGTCTATAACAAGAATATACCTTCTCTTCAAAATTATATTACTTAACAGCACCGGTCGTTCTTTCGTTTGCATATATGACTCAAACAGAGATCGTAATCATTGTTTCGATAGCAGAGCGCAAACTATCGGCTCTTTTCAGACAAAGATATATTACTTTAATCTTTATTTATTGCTCTGATTATTACCGATCCATCCAATCGTCTCGAACTCTAATTGCAATTTCTGTTTCGCTAATTCACATAAAAGACTAATAAATTATTTGCAAACAAACAACAAAATCAAACAAAAAATAAGACAAAAATTCATTTTTTGGTTTCTCTGTACGAAAGAAAAAATGATTTCCTTTTGTTTTATACTCGGAATCCATTTGTTCTCATTCTTTCAAAACTGATATTTTATTTTATTTCACTTTTCAATCGTTTTTCTCGTAATTCAATAAAATAAGAATAAAGTGTATATATATTGATATATATATTGATATTTATATAGAATTTTTCAAATTATAATTATAATGTGTTTTAGATTAAAAGTATACCAAATAATACATGAATTCATTTGGGATTTAAAATCATTTGGTTCTAAATATAGTGACAAATACTATGATTTATAGCAATAAATGTTACAATAATTTGCTTTTTGTGTGTTTTTTTGTCTTTCAAAGTCTTTTATATATATTTAGTGATAATATGAAACTAAATAAGAGAACAAATATTTTTGTTTTCTATTATTGAAAAAGTTGGGGAAAATTGTTATTTATTTTTATTGACAAAAAAATTTAATTTAAATTATAATAATATTTATACAAATAAAGTAAAGATCTTTACGGATATGACAGCCCTTATCATGCCTTCCAATTACGAGCTTCGCTCTCGTCTTCGGTCTCGTCTTCCTCATAGTCTAAGAGGTCGTCCGCAAGGGTTTCGATCTGTAATGCAATTCATTTGAATTTATAATTAAATTCATTTCCAAACGAACGCAACAATCGATGTCTCACTTGGTTTACGACATTTCCTGTCTTTAATTCAGTGTTAGTTTTGGTTAAACTCTTTTTGTCCATAGATTTGGAGCCAATCTTGTCGTCAAACCAGGAATAGTTGAGTTGAAAATTCTCTTTAAACTTATTGGAACTCATGTTTTGAATGGCTTTCTCCGCATCGACTCTAGTCTTGAAGGTAACCACCGCTCCATTACTCGATGGCTCTATTACCTCAACGTCACTGAATTGCTATTAAGTTCAGAGAATTGGTATTAATTTTGTTAATTAGGTTTGCGTTGAATACAAAGTTAACAAAACATTCAGACATTCAATAAGAAAAGCAAACATTAATTAATATTATTATAGCAAACGTTGCGATCACTCAATGAAATTATCGGTTCATTTGTGGGAAATCTGTTTGCAATCAAACAATGCGTTTAATAATTATTAAACATTTATTAGAAAAAGTCAAACAATTATAACAATTATTCAATAAAATCGATTCAAATTAATGACTCATTTCAAGCATTGAGTCATTTAATCATAATTAGTATTAATTACAAACTTATTATGAATGTCAGGGATGCCTAAGACTATGGCAATTGTACTGTACAAGCTCACTTGTTCTTCAACTCTATAAGGGTCTGTTGGGGTCAAACAGGATTGAAAAGAAGTCACAATTGAATTAGAAAAATGATTGCTTCTTATGATTGGACTCATCTAAGTCTAATGAGGGCTACATCTGTAGCCGGGCTGATGAGCGGTGATAAGCGAAGGTCAATAAGAATAATAGATTTGTTGCTACGGTTAGAGCCGTTCAAGTTATTCGAGTTTATATATCGAATGCATTTATTGCTATAATAGCTTCGATTCATTCAATGCATTCAAAGTGTTTAATATTTGAATACGAGTTCATCGAAAAGCAATTGTTTTAGTCTTTTGTTGGAAAACAGAATAAGATTTGCGTCGACGAAAAAATGATAAACTCTTGTTACCACGGGTATACATTAGATCTATTGGTGATAATCTTGACAATACAGCCATTAGAAGATAATTGGGTCAATTGGTATGCATAAGAATAGTTTTCAGCTGTAGTGACACTGCTTTAGCTCTGCCACAACTTTGTCGCACAATCTTATAAATCTCAAAATGAGTACAATTATCAAAAAATTGAAAACTTTCGCAACAATTGTGGACAGACTGACGGACACCTTCTCAAGAACATAAGCGAGTATACAGTCAATGCATGACTTACAGGTGTACCAAGGGGATATGTGTGCACGCGTTTTCTGATTTTCTCTTTTGCAAATTATCACCTAGGAAGAGTGTATTCCATATATAAATTTATAGCGGCAGATGGCCACCCTAAGGGGGAAATTCCGGATTACCAGCTTATTCTAT
>JAQIWA010001382.1:0-18819 GCA_034693305.1 Eueremaeus valkanovi | reverse complement strand
ATGTTCGAGACATGCAGTCAGAGAAGCGATACTTACAGGACGTCTGGACTTAACGTAACGACTCTTATATACGAACCGATTGTTTTGATTCCACTCTTCTGTTCAATCAATGCTTTTATAATAATTACTATTTTTTAATAAATTTCAATAAAATAAATGTTTAATTAATTATGAAATCAAAAGACTATTAGAATTCTGTTTACTCTTTGTTCCACTTATTGTAGAGATGTTCAGGTTTTCATTTACAGCAATTAATTATAATCAAACTTGGTACAATATTATTTTTAGAATAAAGAATTTGAGTACAATTATACCGAACAATTGAAAACAAGCACAAACTTTATTACCACCCTGCACATTTACAGTTATTAAAACACAGAATTATAAATATTTCGCAAATATAATTGCTTTGATTATTAATAACTGGCTATAGCATCGTTTAACCATGGTATTAAATTGCGGTATGTGTGCATTGATGATAGATGCAGGGTCAGAGAGAGTTGCAAATAGTAGTGATTTATTGAATGAACTAATAGTACAAAATTAAACCAACGAATGAACAGATTATATACGAATAGAGAGTTTGGTTCAAATGAATGAACAAATCATATCATTTTCTGAGACTTGTTCTCAATTTTTATTCATAACTTTTCCGCTGAACAATTAAATCACAAGATCAAGTTCAATTTTAATCATACTCCCATTTCTCATACAAAATTGATCCACACAAAATTCAATATTTTGTCTCGTATAATTAGTAAACTTATGAAAAAAACGTCTCGGGTCATATAACTATATAATAGAAAATATTCCACCTGGAAACTTAATGAAAATAATGATATCCAGGATAGTTAAGATAGTAATATAGCTAATGCTTGTGACATATCCGTAGAGAACAGTCAGTCGCGTGTAATCCCAACCGCGTGTCATAATTGCTCGCAAAGCCAGCAATGGTTGTGTGACTGGACTCAAGTCAGTTATGAATCGCAAATAATTCGGAACGTATTCGAGTGGCCAGAGAACACCCGATGCGATCCACAGGGGGAGTGTTATCCCGAAAATGGCAATCTAAAGTGAATTACATAAACAATTATCTAGTTAATTTTTCTGGCTATTCAAATAGTTTAAATAATTTGTGCTTGATAACATACTGCAAATGAAATGACATCGGTTAATACCAGTGCTACGAATAATCCGAATACCATTCCCTGTACTGCCTGTAAGAATAATATGAGAAAGACTTCATAATAACTGCCCAATTGTGTGAAGTCGTATACAACGAATGCCATTATTATAATTGCTATGACTTGTGAAGAGATTAACAAAATATTTATTAATAACTGAGCGATAAAATACTCGATTGGTTTGACCCCGGCTACAAACATGCGCTCAAAGCTAACGTTTTGCCGTTCGTTAACGATATGAAAGCCGGACATAATTGCCGGCAACATATGGACAATGCCCAGGATGAAGCCGGGTGCGTAATACAGGGCAATATTAAGGTCCCATTCCCCGTAGATTATTTCTTCGGTGACAATAGGGTTGTGATAACCGTTCAAATTGAGGCTCAATTTAGTGCTCAGATGTGACAACACTTTCTTCATCGCATGTAAAATATTGTTGAGAATAAATATAGGAATGCCAGGAATGGTGGTGTCGATGTACAGGTGCACTTGGCTCTCATATATCTCCTGCTCATCCAAGTCATGCATATTCCTGAATCTCTCTTCTAATGCTTGGCTGTAATTCTGGGCCAACATTAGTGACATAGGATTACTGCCGTCTACTACCGACTGAATTGCGGACTCATTTGTCGGATATTCTGTTATTTTTAATAAATTCTTATTAATTGAATCCAAAAATAGTTTGGATAGCATTCCATTCGCGTCGGCATTATATACACCAATCGATATATTTCGCAGATCTTTGCCCCACAGGTAATGCAAATAAGTTAAAGACATAAAAGGTATGAAATAGAGTAACAATAAGGCCATAGGCTTTCGCACAGCCATTATGTAATGCTTCCAAAGCATAGCTTTCATGTGATTATAGTTAAGAAATTTCTTATTTATTCTCTTTCTCGGCATTTGTAGTGATATTTGATTTCTGCTATAATTATATTCGGCTTTCAATTCACTACTGCTTTCGATGTCATTATCTCTGCATTCGTTCTGTTTCTGACACAGAATCAGAAATATCTCTTCGAGTGTTTGACAATTATATTCTGTTAACAGCTTTTGTGGATCCGATTGTCTCAGTATAGTTCCAGAGCTTAGGAATGCTATGTTGGCCGCACTCTTCGCTTCTTCGATATAGTGTGTCGTTATTATCACTGTCTGACCTGTCATACAATTACATTTAGTTCAGTATTTAAGAGTGATATAGATGAACAAGTTGAATTCAATTGTATTTATCGAATATGTACTGTATCATTTATGTTAGGGATGTGCAAGGTCGGCCGAGTCAAGGGGGTATAGGTGGGGGTAAAATGGGGGAGTTTTGGCTCAAAACTTAAAGGAGGTATTAGAGGGGGTATTTTGAAAAACAAGATGACCGCCATAATAACCGAAAAATGACCGATTTTGACCGAATTTTGACATATTTGGCTAAATTTAGCACAATTTAGCATTAATTTACTTATATCAAGCTTAATTTAGTTTAATTAAATTTAAAAGCCGAAATTCGGTAAAAACCTGCCCTTCGGCACCATTTTTGGTATAGGTCGCGAACAAAAAGTCGAAGGGAGTCTAGCAGAGCCTCAAAACACAGATGGAAGTATTTTGATATCTCAGGGGGGATTTGGTCAATACCCCCTTGCACATCCCTAATTTATGTGCATAAATATAAGTTATATAACCATTCTTACCATACAATTCACATAAACTTTCCAAATGTTGCCAAATTGTTTGCCTGAGTATTGAGTCCATGCCTACAGTGGGCTCATCCAGAATAATAAGCTCTGGTCTGTGAATCAATGTTACGGCAATCGAGACTCTTCTTCGTTGACCACCACTTAAACGGCTGATTATTCGGCTCTTTTCGGGTAAAGACAACAATTGCATCAAACGGTCAATTCTTCGGTCGAGTACTTCCTTTTCCAACTCATATATAGTCCCATAATATATAAGAATCTCTGATATAGTAAACTCATCGAAAAGAGCCAATTCCTGAGGCATATACCCGACACCATTACCAGGAATATTTGAATATTGACTGCCAGGGCTGACGCCAAACACCTGAAGCGAACCCTTTTTAAACTTGAGCCGACCTAATATAAGCCGCATTATAGTAGTCTTCCCGACGCCATTGGGTCCCAACAGAGCAAATATTTTGCCTGAATTTCATAAATGGTTTCAATTCGTGTGAAATAATTTGAAACGTTTTTTCTTGATTTGCAATTTGAATAAATGTAAGTTTACTAACCTTTCGGAATAGTGAGGGACAAACCATTGAGAATGCTCTCATTATTCCTGTACTCAAACTCTATGTTCTTTATATCGACCGCTAATTCCGATGCTTTGAACTCTTCATGAATTTTCGGTAATTGCCGGCTGAATTCAATATCTTCTGCGTACGACTTCATTTCCACAGGTAGAATGATGAGGGTTAGCTTGAACTTTACTTGTAGCACAGGTAAAATAAAATAAGCAATAAAATAATGTTCTATTCATATGTTGAAAAATAACATTAATTCAGTAAAAGAGCTGATCATAAAAGAGGAAGGTCATAATTTATGACTCATAAAGATGAACACACCCATAGGGGAATCACACCGTATGAGCCAATCTTTTACTATTAGAGACACACAACTGATTGCAAGCAAACCATACCAAAGAATACCAAAGATAATCATCCTGATTAATACAGCAGTCTTTAAGGTATCCAAAACCACCAAACTCTGAACATAACGTTTGTATCAGTCCGATGACTGAAGCTTAATAAAAAGGGACTTTAGCTCTGACTGGAAAACCAGTTCTGTTCAGTGCTTTAAAATTTCAAAACAAAACCGGTTTTTTAGTCAAAGCTTTTATTAACAGGTGTACCAAGGGGCTATGTGTGCACGCGTTTTCTGACACTCTTTTGCAAATTATTACCTAGGACACATTTATTTCATATATAAATTTGCAGCGGCAAATTGCCATTGTAACGGGCATAAATGGCACATGGTCAAATTTACTATTCTAGTTTTTCCGAATTTTGAGCTTTCAGGATTTTAATAACTCTGACAATGTATATATTTTTTGAATCAGCAAAAGACGTGGAATTTAATGGCATATTAATTGTTTTTATTAAATTATGTCTTTTCACAACTTTGAAACAAATGAAAATTCCAAAATCTTGTTAATAATATTATTCAGCTTGATTTTACGATAAAAATGATATATAATTTGTTAGGGTTTGTTTGAGGGTTTTTGTGAAAAACTATATTTAAACTCATAGAATAAGCTGGAAATCCATGAACTCCCCCCTAGGGTGGCCATTTGCCGCTACAATTTTATATATAAAATACATGAGTCCTAGGTGATAATTTAAAAAAGAGAAAATCAGCAAACGCGTGCACACATAGCCCCTTGGTACACCTTTAAGCTTTAGTCATCGGACTGATATAAGTGCTTTTGCAGACACTCAATTCAATTCTTGACAACAATACTTTAAAGGGTTGGGTCAAAGTCTGAACCTGTGTTTCCAAATATATAAATTGTAACAGTTATGTAACAGAATTACTGTCCGATTGTCTGTCCATTTGTTCCTTAGACTCATTCCTTATATTTATTTAATAATTTCATCAATTATTTAATTATTTCTTTGACTAAATCGGAAAAATAGCAATATTTGTGTAAAGATCTCATAAAAGTCGGGTTTTATATATGTTTCAAAAATAGTTTTAATTTTCATAGAAATCAGCACAAACTAAAAGCAATATAAGTTACTAAAAAAATTATTACAACGACTAAACGCTATGACTAATATTAACTTGCATAAATTTTGTGACGACTGCAATAATGCGCACTTAACCCGGCTAATTAATTCAATACTAAATTTAAGGTAAATTTTAAAAAAAAATTTTATGTTTAGCAAAAACATCGATAAAAAAATTTTAAATTTTATGGCCACAATTAAATTATTGCACAAGGCATTCTTGTCCTTGGTACGGCCATAGATGATTTTTATGGTAGCTTTTAATGGATAATAAAAAATTTTATTCACTCACACCTGATAATTGGGCTAAACTATAAGCCCTCGGACGGGCATTGTCTGCAAATCGCAGAATCTATTCCCCGAATTGTCAACATTTGCGGCCGAACTGAGGACTCGATTAAATGTGTGTTTGACTTCATTCAGAATAATTCGAAGAAAATCACAAAAGATTTTTTGGCCCTTCTGTCAGACACTATGAAAATTGAGCCCCACGTCAATTCCTCTGGTTTTCCAGTTAGAGGTTTGAAAACATATTTTGACTAAAACTCAAATAAAGTTTAATTATATTTATTCTGATCTTTAGACTCACTTAACATATAATAAGAACAATGAAATCAAATACGAATATAAGAGACAGTTTTCGAGTGATTACAGCAAAACCTTAGGACCCGTTTGGTTGCTATTCCCCGGTTTGGGCGGACAATAGCCTGCAATGGCTAAGGCTTTGATGCCAATCAAGATATTCGCCGATAAAGTGGAGGAATGGGGTCAACAGAATCACGAAAATGCTGTCAAATATGTTCGAGACATGCAGTCAGAGAAGCGATACTTACAGGACGTCTGGACTTAACGTAACGACTCTTATATAGGACCGATTGTTTTGATTCCACTTTAAAATTAACCAACGCAATTAACTTTTCATTGAACTTGATTTTATTTAGAATAATGAATTTAAATACAATTATACCCGTACAATTATTCTAGTGATAAAAAAGCACAAACGTTATTACCAGCGAGTATACATTAGATCTATTGGTGATAATCTTGATAATATAGTCATTAGAAGACAATTGGGTTAATTGATATTCATAACAATAGTATTTATCTGCAGTGACACTGCTTTAACTGCACTAACAATGATATGATTGTTGAAAAATTTCAAAGTTTCAAAGTTATAATATAAAGAAATCTAAAAATGAATATAATTTTCAAAATTTTGAAAATTTTACAACAATGGTGGACAGACGGACGGACGGACAGCTTCTCAAGAACATAAGGGAGCAAACTCCCTAAAAATTGATCAAACTATAACGAATTGTTGAATTTTTTCGAAATATAAAATTCATTTTATTCAAATGCTACAAAGAAGAGTTTTGTTTTAACTTGATTATTCATTTAAACGATAATTAGTTTATTTGAAGAACACATAATACCAGTCGTTATACATTTGATTACAGATATCCAGGCGCAGTGTATAGGCAAAAGCAAATGTGCTGGCCATGACTAAAAAACCTAATAAAAGGAATTTTGTCTTATATCCAGTCATTCGTCTCATAACTGATGTTTCGCTTTCAACGTCTTTATCAGTTTTAGCTGCCATTCCATAGCTCTCATCCTCTTTGACCTCTTCTGATACACACCAATAGCCGATCCAGAATAGTATCGACAGCACATGAACTACCCTGACAGTCCAGATTGTAGCAGCCAGCATCAATTGTTGCATCGGTCCTATTTGCCAGTTAACTGATTCGATTAAGAAGTAATCGAACGGAAAATAGACCAAGCACCTTATTATCTCTATAATTGGCGCACATTTTCTATATTTGAAAATAATTTTAAATTTTTACGAAAATTATTTATAAATTCTTACCGATTATCCAAAATAGTTCCGAATGCTGTCCAAACGAATATGATATATAGCAAGACTATTGTTCCTTTGAAGGGTGAATAACGCTGTAAAATATTTTATAATCATTACATAAAACAAGCATGAATGTTCTTAACAGCGACTATATATTAGATCTATTGCAGGGTCAATTAATGTTCATAAGTATAGTTTTCACAAAGCAGTAGCTGTACATTAATGCAGATGTTTTTTAGCCAGTGATACAGGTCTGGGAGTATGATTGAAATTGAACTTGATCTTGTGATTTATTTGTTCAGCGGAAAAGTTCTGAATAAAAGTTGAGAACAAGTCTTAGAAAATGATATCATTTTTGCATTCATATAATCTGTTCATTCGTTTGTTTAATTTTGTACTATTACTTCATTCAATAAATCATTACTATTTTCACCTCTCTCACTCTACAATTATCATTTTTAGGGAGTATACTCCCTTATGTTCTTGAGAAGCTGTCTGTCTGTCTGTCTGTCCACCATTGTTGAAAAATTTTCAAAATTTTGAAAATTATACTCATTTTTCGATTTTCATGATTTTCAAAAATTTGAAATTTCTCAACAATGTTGTGATTGTTAATACAGCTAAAGCTGTGTTACTACAGATAAAATACTATAGTTACGAATACCATTTGACCCAATTATCTTCTAATGGCTAAGATCAAGATTATCATCAATTGATCCCAAGTATACTCCCTAGCAATAACGTTCGTGCTTGTTATATATGTTGAACCCGATCACTTTACTATATAGTTGCTATGAAGGCTATAATAAATCCACTCAAAATATGATCCCTGGATATCTTAAATGCCCACATACTCTATCCCTTAATATCATTGAAGAATAGGTTAATTATTTTGTAAAATATTGAGTCACTCAGCGAAACACAAGAAAGCCAACCCGAGCACACATTTGTCCCTCTCCCTATACTTGTAAAAAATTGCCTTGCTTTCAGCCAACAGGTTTGTCTATTTGAATATTAGTATAATTTTTGAATTTGGTTACTGTTTATATAAAAGAGAGATCAACTCTACAAACCATAAACGGATGATCAGCCAGAATATTGAAGCCCAGGATAACTGTCAGTCCGTGATACCCAATATAAGCTTTCTTCCACGTTGGTACAAATGTATCATGACTATATTTTGGCAAGCTATAATCCGGTTCAGGTATATCGCTTCTATTGCCAAGTCTAGGTTTACCCGGGCTCCATCCTGGTCCTTTGAATATGGCCGACAATTTATTTGCAAAGCCGTCAACTTTTTTGAATTTATTCCAAAAGTCGCGATAATAACAGAACTGTATTGTCCACACGTCGTATGTGTGAGGAACGGGTGAAACGGCTCCGTAAATAATCTTTTCTTTTTCCGTCTCATGTGTGCCGAAAAGCCTGTCCCATATCATGAGCATTCCCCCATAATTCTTATCAATGCAATATGGATTTTTACCATGGTGCAAACGATGTTGGCTCGGCGTATTTATAATATACTCGATGAATCCCAAACGACCAATCACCTCATTGTGCAGCCAAAACTGGTTAAAAGTGTGGAATTGAACATGCACCATTAGTACTTGAGGTGGAATTATTATGGCCAAGGGTAGTGGATAGAGCTGTACAATAGAAGTTTCAATTAGAAAATGAGTTTAGTAATTTGCTAACGGAACGGGGTACTTCTGGACAAAAAAAATGATAATTTTATAAAACAAAATATTCTTATAATAAATAATTACAGTATAAAGAAGGAGATCAACCGCAGAGTCGCGAACTGAGGCAGATACATTCATATCCTCTGCCATATGATGAAACTGATGCGCAGCCCATAGTATATTGATTTCATGGAGCGATCTGTGCACCCAATAATATGTAAAATCAACCAGCAAAAACGACAGGAGCCAGGTCCAAATTGAGTGCAGAGGTAAATCTACAATGCGCATACGGGAATGTATCCACATAAATACTATAATCATGGCTGTCGTCAGGAATAATCTATCAAGATTAAATTAATTAATTTATTGTATATTCATTCAAAACGAGTGAATTTTTATTATCAAGTTATATTTTCGAGACCTTAACACTATAAGCGTCAGCCCAGATCCACTATTAATCACTAAGTCTTGGAAGCGTGTTTGATCATGGTCCTTGAAATATCTAATTATTTGATCAATCACAATCAAAGCTGCAAGTGCAAACAAGATCTAGCAAGAAACAAAGTTAAAAGCAATAAATTACTGATAATATATACAAATAAATTAAGGGATAGCCAATTATAGCCAGGGTATATTCAAAATATCCCTAGTTTATTTAGCTGGAACGAAGATCTCCCCACGATTTTTGCGGCCTTATAGGAAATATATTTCCCCGATTCTAACCGAACTTCTGCTCTATTTAACACTTAGGCTTTGCTTATTTTATAAATAAACAAGCACGAACGTCATTACCAGCGAGTATACTTTGAATCAAATGCTGATTATCTTGAGAATATAGCCATTAGAAAATAGTTTCTGGAGTATATAGTTTTGATTTCTATAACGTGGAGTTAACATAATTCTGTATCAGCGTTGTTAGCGAGTATACTCGCTTATGTTCTTGAGAATGTGCTTGTCTGTATGTACGTCTGTCTGTCCACCATTGTTGTAAAGTTTCCATAATTTTGAAAATTATACTCATTTTTAGATTTTCAAGTTTTCAACAATTGTTGTTATTGTTAGTACAGCTAAACCAGTGTTACTACAGATAAATACTATAGATATGAATACCGATTGACCCAATTATCTTCTAATGGTCAAAATTATCACCATTAGATTCAAAGTATACTCGCTGGTAATAACGTTCGTGCTTGTTTTATATAAACAGAAACTTAATGTGACCTTGATGAGATTCAGTTATTCATCAGATTATTACAATTGGAAGCGTATCAAAGAACATAACCTTCAGATAAATGAACAAGTCGCTTTTTCTTATAAAATTTTATTGATTAAAAGATAAAAGCAAAAAATCATCAAAACTGACCTTGATCTCATAATTGGCCACTTCATACGGATCGTCTTTAACGGACTCAGTCGGCGATAGTATATAAAAGAGATACAAAAACTCTTCGATTCCTCTGAATAGACTATCTTTAAGACACTGACCAGTGATGGCCAGAGTCTCATTGGTTAACGAGATTCTACTGAAAAAGTCCATAATTCTGATGAAATTTCACATTCCAGGGCACTTATATAGCAGTTTTAGATCAATAAAAAATAATAAAACAACTAAAGGAATAATGTTTAGTCTAATGTAATAAAAGCCGGGGAAAATTTACCTTCCAATCAATATACCTTCATAAATTCATTGAACAGAAACTTTTGCAAGGTTAAATTATATAATGCAAAAAATAGTGTTAATTTATGCAGAGCTTTCTGTGCAAATCAGGTACGAGTATAAAAATTGAAACAAAATTATAATATTTTATTATACTTTGTATTAATATTTTATAGTGTTTTATAGTTTTTCATTTATTTTGTTGAAATTAATTCGGGTTATTTTTCAAAAATCATTTTATTAGCTTTGTCTACAATAAAAGTTTGAATTTCATTGAAATGCGTTTGAATTTCTGAGTATTTTTTTCAAATTGTTTATTGTAGCTCCTCTGTAAGTTTCTTTTTAGTTACTAGATTATTAGTTTTTATTGTAGGAGAATATTCTTTTCTGATTTATTATTTTAAACATTTATTTCAAAATATCTATAATTATCAGAGTCTCCAAAACAGGGCGGAAGAGGGTCAATATCAGTCTGGCGCCAATAGAAGAAAAAATGCGGGCTTATATGTGTGAGCACATGTGAACACAACACTAACTCAATAGTCTGTTCGCATTCAAGTTCAAGTATGCGATTTCATATGGAAAGTTCCAAGTTCAATAAAGTGTTGAACTGAGTTTGAAAGCTAACATGGTAACATGGACAACTATTGAGTTGATGTGTCAACTCCCCTGTCTTTGCATTGATCACACCAGACTGATATGCACTCTCTTCCGCCCTGTTCTGGAGACTCTGTTTATGACATTGAATAACATCAACACAAATAATATTAACGGTTTTCAAAGCTCTGAACATTACTAATGAATTATTGAAATTATATAAAAATATTTTTCTCTTTAAATTAATGTATTCTTTGCATGAAATAGTGACCAGAATAAATTTTAAAAATCCTTAAATCATATATCATCAAAAAATATAAAGCACCTGAATATAAGTTTCTCATACTATTAATGCTATAGTAAAGTATAAATATCGACCAGATCATAATTAACTATAAGAATTGAAAAATTATCTTTTATATCGATTTTTATATTCTATGAATACATGCAATGTATGAATAAATTGAGAATTTTATTATTAAATTAAACAATAGTTTTTTGGATAAGCAGTCGATTGCAATACTATTGTTTGATTTAATTCTAATATTATTACAGAATAATAATGAAAATAACAGATGTGTTGGAAAATTTGTTTCATATGATAGATGAGAAGATCTATAGGATTAGCTTACCGACAGTTAATCCGAATTATAAAAAAAGATCCCGACTATTTAATCCATATGCAGTTCAAATTGTGATATTTTCAATGTTTTTACGAGAATTTATTTCACAGTTCATATCAGAAGAAATATATTCAAAAGCAATCGGTGACTATGCGTATGACTGGAAATACAAAAGACATTGGAAACAAACCTATTGTTTCGGTTATACAGCACTTGTCTGTATTTTATTCGCCAATTATAATAATTACAAAAACGAAAGAATCACTGAATTCTTGCGAAATGAAGTCATTCCTAAAATAACTCTTTTGCCGATTGTATCGAAAGCATTCAAAATATTTGAATTCATCATTCATTTCACGGCCGCATCTTTGGGCTCTTTTTTAACATTTACGCCTTTTATTCTCAACTATACTCTCGGAGAATTGATTATTTTTGGACTCATCTGGGGCTCATTTTTCACTTTGAATTGTGTTTATGCAATAAATATCTATCTTTGGCTACTCTTATATTTTCTGGTTATAGCCTATCGCTTGAAATGGCTTTTAAAGTTAGAAAATAATAAACTTAAAGATATTATAATTAATAATAATAGAAAAAACACCAAGTTAACAATTAAAAGTCTGGATCATATTATGAGAAATTATCGAAAAGTGTATAAACAAATAGATACTTGGAATCTGATCTGGTTTAAATATATATTAATAAACTCGATATCATTCTCGGTATTAATCGGCGCTTTAAGTCTTCAGCTATTTTTCGGCGAATTCGGAATAATTTTAAGACTATTTTACATATCATTCGTATCCCTATCCTTCACATGTATAACATCTATAATACTAATCGCCAGTTCTGTGAATTGCGAATCCAAAAAGACTTATCAACTATTAAATACACTCATTGTCTATAATCGTATTCATTCCAGACTTTCGTTCAGATATAGAATTAAAGTAATTTATATTTTTTTCTTTTGATTTCAAATCAATTATTTCATCATTTTATTGATTATTCCTACAGCTCATGTCGTTCATAGAAGAAGTTTCTTTATATAGAATTGGCTTTTATTTGTGGAAACTTTATATCATTCGAAGAATGTCATACTTTAGGGTATTTTTCAATACAATTCTTATAAAAATATAACAAAAATTTCATAATTTATATATTTTTTCACAATCAGTGGCTTTTTATAGCGGCTCGCAATACCGTCAGAATATTGGTTTTGTCTAGGTAAAAATAATAATTACTGTTTTCACCTGGCTCACTTGGCAGTCATCAAGAAATAATATTATTTTCAATTATCTAACAATTTTTGCACTGGATAATTGTTGAATTTATTAATTTAGATTATTGATTTAAGTTATATGTAAAATGATCAAGATTAAAAATAAAGTTGTATTTCATTGTTCATTTCATTACATAAATATATTCTCTTCGCGTTGGAAGACACGGCTTATGTGACTATTGGTTGCATTGAATGCAAAGAAAAATAATTAATAATTGAATTGATTTCTAAGCATACGATCAGAGAGTCAGATAATGAGTGTTCGCTCACTTCAACAATAGGGCACATCATCTGAGCTATTGATCCGAATATTTGTTCTGTACTACTAGTGTCCCACTCGGGAACAGTGCTGTCTAACCAACGTTGTAATACGTGGGACGAATGACAGCACAGACCGATCGATTGACTCTTTATAGTCAGAGCCAGGGAGAAGATTTAAATTGAGCTTGAATATGAACTTGTAATTTATGAGTTCAGGCGTAAAGTTTTGAATAAAAGTTGAGAACAAATCACAAAAAACGATATGATTTGTGCATTCATTTGAGCCAAACTCTCTATTAGTATATGTATAGATTTTTCTTTAAACCCTTCTCTGCCTATATTCACATCTCTATCCATAATCTAACCAATAGATCCACTGCTTATATATTATTCGTTGGTCTCATATAATGTGTTTTTTAGCGCAAAATGTAAAGTGATTTTAATGTCTAATAATTAATGCTAATTAATGAACGAGTCTTATGAACAGACATTAGAAATGTAAACAAATAAATACTGACCAATCGATGCGCTATTTTTTGGTTTATTTGTTTACAATTCAATCGCAAGACTCGAAACATTGTTTACAAGAATTTAAACATTTTTTATAATGTGCGCTATAATTAGACCTACAATAGAAAATTAGCATGCTACTATTGGCTTGAGAAGTTTTGAACAATTTTATGCTAAGCATTGATCCAAAAGAAACTACATATGAATTGGTTATATTTCCCCGTATATAAAAAGTTCATTGTTTAAAATGGAATTTTTTTTTATTCAAATAAGTAAAATATAATAAAGATTTTATTAGAAATAATAACATTATTAAAGATATTTTACTTTTCGTATTAGAAGTTATAATAACAAAAACGACATAAAATTAATTAATTATTAAAATTAATGAATATTTTATTATTAGGTTCTGTACTATATTTGTGAATTAATCATGCTAAATTATTCTTTTCCTATGAATATATTTGAAAAGATTTGATTTTTGAGTACAATTAGTTGTCATAAATCATAGCAAAAATAAAATAGGATTCTGTTATATATGATATGATACAATACCTGCTGGGTTGAGGTGTGCTCCTGACAAATGGCATCAATTAGAGAAACCGATTAAAAAGTGTACGAATTTATAAATAATTTATATTTATTCCGAAGTAAATCAATTTGAATGCCGAACCGTTAAACTGACAACTTATATGTCTAAGCACTGAAGCGTATTGTTTTACAGTAGCCAAGGATGACCAGAGCAAAGGGCAAGTACAGTATTCTTGCAATTCCTGAACCCGGATTACTCGGTGTGATTGAACGAAAAGTACCCGTGCAGTTTAAGTAATACAAATTTTTGCTTTATTTTAACAAAATGTTGTCTAATAATTAGAAAGAGTGTTCTCTACTGCAGAGGAATTAAGTACCTTGTTTAACGATCCGGTGAATACTAATATTAGTAATATTGATAATTAGATATTACCTGAAACATGAATACTAGCGCTAACGCCTACCAGAACTCCAACGCCTGGAAAGTAAAGTTAAGATACAATCAATGTTTGCAACTTTGAAAATAATGATCACTTGATTCTAGAAATTATAATCAGAGATAGACTGCACTCAACTCTCAATTCTGTAATTCTATACTAAATTCAATTCAATCTATGATTTTTTGAAAATAAATGTTACCAAATGTGAGCAGGGTAGGAAATAAAATAGACTATTGTTACAAGATCGTGGTTTGGACACCGGGATCAATATCCAGTGCGAAATCAAATAACTAAAATTATTTTCAATTACAAATTAAGTAGAAATCTTTGTCATTAGTGGTACCGGCACTTGAGACCAGGCTCATTGCAAGTACTGTACAATATACAGTAGAGAATACAGTACTTTTTTGACAAATCTGTTCTTGCAAACATTTGGCTTTCGTTAGAAAAAATCTGACCGTAATTTAGATAAGAGTTTTCACACAAGAGTGTCATTATATGCGGATGTCTTTCCACAAAGTAATGAAATCTATTTCTTATACAAATACTTATAAAAATTAATTTTTTTATATATTATATACAAAATATATACTGTATAAAAAGATTCTTCATTTGGTGTTGAAATACTTTATACTTTTATACTTTTTGTTTGATTGCGTATACATTTTAATAAATAATAAACAAAATTAGTATTGAATTGTATTGTATAGTATTGACTCATTTCTACGAACAATCATTCAATAAATACTGTATTATATACTGTATTAGCAAACAATGTAAAGAATATTCGGCTATATTTTGAAACAATAGATATTCTTTGACATCCAGTATATGCTTTGTTTGATTTATTTGTAAATAAGTCTTATATACACTATTGCGCGTAAAATGTATTAAATTGAAAGTTAGATCAATTCAATACTTCTATATAAACAATATAAACACTTTTGGCCTCTATTTTACTCTACGATTCTATAACTCTAATAAACATATAAATTGAGTAAACAAATGATTTAAGACTTGATTAATTGCGCGATCAGTTGAATATTAGATAGAATTTATGATTAATTAAGTAAAGAAATTATGCGTTCAGTGTTTGAGAGACAGTATTAATATTAGGATTGATTCGTATTATTTCATTAAACATAATATAATTATATATATATACTGTATAATATATTGTCTTTATTAGAACTGATCGTTATTTCAATAGTTATATAATATATAAAGAATTGATATTTTTATTACAGAATGTAAAGCAGTTCAAAATCAGAGACACTTTCTGTGAAAAAATCCATTATTTTTCTCTTTCCGTGCATTAGATGTGAAGTCAAGGCTGACTGTCATTATGAAACAGCAGAGCAGAGCTGAGATTTCAGAATCATTTTTAACACTTTATTCTTTCATTTTATTCAATATGAGCCATAAATTCTCAAATGTTGTCAGAACAGAATTTTTGCTCAAACATAGAATTTCGATCAGAATTCTAATTATTTCTAACCATTTATGGAACTGACAATCAATTGATTTTTGTTTTCATTGTCTAAATATATTAATACTGTATATACTGTATCATATCTATATTCTCTGAGCATCTGGGTCATTTGACATAACTACTCCTCTACGTCTGCACCTCTGATGTATAGAATAATATATAGAAGTATCCAATGCTATACTAAATGTAAGAAAACCTAAAGAATATAATAGAATATAATTTATTTAATTCATAAATATTCATAACATTATAATTCATATAATGAGTCACAAAAAAAGGAAAAATAATTGTCTGAATAACTGGTTTTTTAATTAAAATTTTCCATTATTTATATTTTGTTAATTAGTGGCCAATTTTTCCGCCAATTATTCTAAAAATATGGATAAACATTGATATTGATTATAAAACAATAGGCAATCAATCAATGTATAGCCCAATATAGCCCAATATACCTTGATGCATTTTTTAAATAAATTTTGCGAATAAATGTAAAAATCTACGAAATCATGATTTTCTGGTTGTTTCCCAAACAACTGAATTGAATAAAAGTGTTCTTATATTTCACTTTAGAGAAGAGAATCAATTTTGACCAACTGTTCAATACATACCATAGCAGAAGCAAATGGCGAATACGTCGGCTGAGCCCCCCTTCAGCACATAGGAAGCAATAGCCCCGTCTCCTATTGCCTGTCAGAATAAAAATATTCAAACTATAAAAAACTTCTTTAGAAATACAGATAAAAGAATTCTTTACAACAAAATAATAATATTCAGTGAACTGAAAGGCTTTTAAATTTCAATTGATTTCTATTTCTTTTCTCTTTCAATATTAAATTCGGATCCCTTTTGATAGTTGTTTATCCAAACTCTAAACAATATAATCTATATTTGCTTTTATATAATTCTTTTCTAACATTTATATATTGTTTAGTTTAATTGAAAAAACAAATTCAATAAATATATTACAGTATATACCGGTATATACAGAGTATTTATTCAAAAATTCACAAAATACACATTTTTTATAATAATAAGATTAATAAAATAAAATAGCTAGAACATAGTAGATAGTACTTTTACTGTGCATTGCAATATTATCAAGGGCATACAAATGTCGATGGAATATACTTTAGGTATAGTATTATAAACGAATAGACTGTAAGCAAGAATTAGAAAGTAATTTATTTTCATTAAATTGGATTTTTGGATGAATTGCATTCAATAAATGCTCTGAATATACGGTATATTATTTGAATATATTAGAGAACCCCATATAAAATAAAATCAATTTCTGAACATATCAACGCTATTTGTTTTACTATTGAGTTCAAACTCTTGTAACCAAACATACCATTAGATCCAAAGTAATGATTGTTTGATAACTTAAAATAGTATTCAAATGATTCGATTATTTCTTTCATGAAAACCAAATTCATTCCTGAATTATTCAAAATACTGACTGTTAAAGAGCAAAAACTATTCTTTATTCAATATAAACAAATAAAATGAACTGCACACTTTTATTATTATTATGGTTTAAAATATTTATTACATTCAATTATAAATCGCTAATCATCAATGTAATTTGATGTAGCTGAACAAGCTGACTTATGAATTAATTATAAACGAACATAATCTAAGATCATAGCCATTAAAGCACAAAAGTTTTGAGTAAAGTATAGTTTTATGTATGAAAGTCTATTCACGGAAAAAAATTAATAATTCTTATATATGTGTGAAGAATATTATAGACATTTATTTTGTTTTCGAGGAAAAAGTAAAAATAAATTATATATATTTCAGTTTAAAGAGTAAAAACAAAATTGAATTTTATTTTATTTATTTTTTTTCGTTTCGAAGTTCAGTCGACAATATAATGATTGAGTCTAACCGTTAGTTACTTAAAGTTAGTGTTTCTTAACTTTCAATAAATGAAACGATAAAAGTCATCGCTAACGACAAGGTCTATAATTTTTTTTGACTGCCATTAGATTTACAAAAATAAAGAATTGGAACTAATAATGTGAAAACAGACCAAAATATATGTTAGTGTTTGGAAATCTTAATACTCCTTTGAGTTTCATTTCTATGTTTCCTATTTATTATCGGCAGATCTGTAATCAGTTTAGAATTTATAAAACTTCTGTTATATATACTATACTACTAATAGATTTGGCGAATATTTTCTATTCTATTGATTCCTATAATCGAAATGAGAATAGAGTTGAGAATCAGAATTAGGATTGGATTTCAGTTTCTTTTATTTAATTATTAATATTATAGCAAATAATCGATATATTGCTCACAAAATAAGAAAATTAGCATCGATTCAGATCAACATACAATGGTTGTAAATCTAACTGAGTTCAAACCATGGCAATATAAACCCGGGTTAATTATAATTCGCAACTCTATTCACGATTTAATTATAGAAAGTAATTGAAAATCTCTTCACTCGACTAAAAGAATAAACTTTTTATTTGTTTGATATAAACTTTAAATTCTCATTAATTTGAACTATAAAGATGTGCCCTGGTGGCAATTGGTTTCAAGGTAATATCAATGAAATTTTATTGAAATTCTTTACTTCCTTTCCCATACTTTGATTATAGCCAATAAAGAGATGTCATGTCATGAGTCATGACTTCCTTTTCTTCTGTTCTGTTTGGCTACAAAATACAAAACTATATACCCTTCCTGTTCTGTGAATTCAAAATAATCAAGAATTGTATGGTTTTGGGCCTCTCTGGTCACCTCTGGTCATCTTTATCGTCGAGAATATGGAGTTAATAACAGATTAGATCTGTATTATAGAAATGCATTCAAATATACATTATATTTATATTAATGAACAGAACAGAAAAGATAAGAGATATCTATTCAAACAAAACTGCATTCAATTTATTCTGAATCCTTTGAGTTTTATATAATTGCATCAGGGAGAGTGGAGAGTGCATCAAGTCAAT
>JAQIWA010001381.1:0-18823 GCA_034693305.1 Eueremaeus valkanovi | reverse complement strand
ACATAATTGACTAATAGTTTAAAAATAATATTATATACAAATACTTCAAACAATTAATAAAAATTCTTTAGACCTGAGTTACAGAATATATTTTTGGCTTACGTTATAAAAATATATTAATAGGAAATTTTAAATATTTTATCTAAAAATAACTTTCATTAACACTATTTTTTTAGCCATTCCGGAGTGAATATTCAACACATACTGTAATACACTCTTATATCAAATACTTAAAAGAATACTAAAATGTTTTTATATTAAATATTAAAATACTTTACTTAATGTGGAACACAATCTGTCCGTTAGTATTAAAACAATGTTTAAATCATTAAAATTAATAACTCTTAACAATAATCACAAATGGACTGATCAGTGGATTAATAGAATCCTTTAAAAAATTGATTAATCGATTGGTAATGAACTCTGAGCTGAGTTTTATAAAAAGAAATCTCATTTCTGAGTTGAAGTGCTCGAGGAAAGTGATAATGAAGTTAAAGGTTAAGATCAGAGAATCTCTAGTGATTTTCCAAACATATAATGAGCTCTTCTGACGATACAAATAGAAAAATCGATTAAATAATTAAATTCCTGTTATGTTTGCATTTCTTGCAACAATTCTTTTGCATTCTCTTCCATACAAACACTGAAATTCTTGAGAAGATTTTGTTTAAACGAATCTGAAATTTATAGATAAAAAGTATTAAATAAATATTTATTAATCTTTGAATTAATTTAATGAATCAATTAATTGGAGTAATGTTTACCCAGAGTTAATTTATTAAAGCTTTTAAAAGTGTTATCATTGCTGTTCTCAATGCCAAACGCCAACCATAACATTGCCCGCAATGCCTCATATGATATGCTATTGCTTTCGCCGTTCACTCTATTCTGTGCTAATAATCTGAAGCTATTCTCTAATCTCTGCCAAAAACTTTGTACTCTATAATCAAGAATTGGGAATAAAAATCAAAATTAGATTTCAATGAAAATATTTTCAATTTATCAAAACATAAGCAAGTTTATTTTTAGCAAACCTGAGATCACATAAGTGGAGAACTACTGCCAAATGAATTGTGCTGGGCTTATCTGATGACGTTTTAAGACAGCTGTAAAACTCTTTTATTGACAACGATTTACATATTTCTGGGTCTAATTGTGAAAAATTTATGAAAATTATTTATTTTCTCTTTTATTAAATTTATGTTTACTTACTGTTCGCCAAATTCATGAATGAGATTAAATCATCCAATGATTGAATATCTTGTGACGAATTTAACTGCAATTGTAATGAAATATTTTGCAAAAAATAATTAAAAACTTTTAGTGTAATAAATGCAATCAACTATTTTCAATAGCACTTCAAAAAACCTCTATTTTTTCTAAAACTTCTTTTGTTATATCACTCAATGTCTCGAAAAATACTTGTTTTTTATCTAAGGACAAAATTAAGATCAATTAATTGTATGAATACTTAATATTCAATTAAAATATAGTACTTGTAGTTTGCAAATGATTCACTCCATTGACACCATTTACTCCATTTAATTGCTTTCCATTTGACTGCTTATCCGTTATGTTAAAGCCATTCATAGCTTTTGTATTATTTTTATTTCCAATTCTTTCGCAAAGTTTCAAAAACTTCAGACAAATAGGACTTCGGAATACTCTAAACGTTTATCAAAGATATTGAAATATACTTCAGATAATACTAACATTAGTTACTTACCTGTGCTTTAGATACTTGACATCATCGAACGAATAGGAGAGAACCGGCAGATCTAACTCTCTGGCCAACAGTTCGGACACATTTTTGGCATAAAGATCCGGATCTTGTTTTTCTTCATCCGATGGATAATAAACGGGAAGTTTTATTAATTCAAAGCCAGTTCTCCATCGGCACAGTGTTAGCCAAATAGACTGAGCTGCGGGCGGACCGTCCCAGGTCCAGCTCAGGGTGTCTGGTCCTTAAAATTGACACAAGTATTGGGTTATCTATTTTTAAATAACATTTCGATAGCAATAAAATACAATACCTCCGTATTGTTCATATTTCAGGGCAACTGGCTGCACTGGCATGCCAGGCTTGAAAGCACCAGGTTTGAATTGTACTAAACCTCTTCTGTTACTACATGTGCCTGAATTGTAAGCAATTTTCTAATTAAAAGTCTTACAAACAGTCTCTTTGTTTCGCTTGGAATGTATGCATACCTTCGGGAAAGAAAACGATTCGCAAGTATTTTAATTTATCCAAAACACTGTTTATAACGTTATGCCGGGAAGACTGGGAGTCTCTTTCAACGAATACTGGGTCAGTTAGCCTTATTATATCTGGGTTAAGTCAAATACATATCAATTCAAAGTGAAGTTACTTAAATAAAAGTATAAATACTTCCGAAGAAGGGTATGTCTACCGCATCGTGTCTGCAGACAACCGATGGTCCGTTCAATGCGATGCCACTCAAGACATCGAAGGGTGATGTGTGCGGGGCTATTATTATAAGTCTGGCCTCTTCTTCGTCATTAGGACCGCCTTTTGGTTATAAACAAAGTTAAGAACAATTGCACTGATATATACACCAGCGCTGAGTCACTCGCCTTTGTCTATGACTTTCATCCGATAAAAGCCGGACACAAAATACATGGCTCTCAATAAGGCCATACATGGCTTCATAAACGTATTCCTTTTAATTGTTCCCAAAGTCTGGTTAATATATTTATATTAAGTTTAGATTCAGTGTAGTTTACCTCCATTTGGTCTCTTCTTCTTTTTCTAATTTCCATTTGTCTAAGAAGTGATTAAATATTTTGGCTAACATTGAAGTCAAGACAAACAGAAATATTGTTAGAATAACACGAATCGGAACTAAAAATATTGTTCCGATTATTATCTGTAAATATAAAACAAATTGAAGTTAACCAAAATAAAACCTAGAAATGAATACGGGTTAGACTTACATTAAAATAATCTATTTTTCTAAATCGGAATCTATGGACAAACGGATTGACACACATCTTATCCATTTTGAAGACAGACCTATTGATTGGATTAAAAAAGTAGAAATATATTATTTAAAGGAAAAATCAAAAGAAATAATAAAAATTTGATTGACATCTAAAGTATAAACAGAAAAAGGTTTATATTTATAAAATATCAGATAATACTTAGGATACTAACAAACTAAGCCAGGATTTTTTGACACACCTTGGTATAAAGAATAAGAACTTTTCTATATCTAAGGGTTTTACATAAGATTTGAATTAAAAATAATGTGAATTAAATAACTATTTGAACCAAATCTGATGAATAAAATTTTGATATTGAAGTCGAATAAATTAATTATTTGAATAAATATTAAATTAATGAACTAATGGCTACTTATAAGCCATGTCATTCAAATTGGCCTAAACTGATATTTTTATATCCAATAATTTAATTAAGTTGCGTAGCTTTATCTAAGAAATTATCTTGCTCATTGTTAGAGGTTAAAATTATCGTTATTAAACGAGGATTAAAGCAAATAACCCAGAATTAAATATTTTCAATTCACTTCAAATTATAGAAATTATTTTAACTTTTGAATAAATAGATTAAATATTTTTTTTTATAAAAAAAATTGATTTCATAATTATAATAATTCTCAATAAAAAGTATACATAACTAATAAAATTTCAAACTGATCCACACAATTGACTCAAATAATGTTTAAAAATAAATATTATACTAAATGTTTAATCTGAATACTGATTCGCCCACTCGTTCTGAAGGTAATATTTATACGACTAACTTGCTAATTATGAACTGAATTTAAGGTCATTGACCTAAATCTACATTTAAACTGGATGTTTGCGTCGGTGAAACTCGAGATTATTATATCTTTTGTGTTCAAATTCAATGTCTCTTTCGTCGGAAATAATTATTTTTTAGGCAGAAAAAGCATAAAAATTATATGAATTTAATATTAAATAAAAGAGAACTTTATATGAAAGGCCATGAATTAAAATTGGAACAATATGCTTTTTATTATTGTCAAGCACTTAACTTAAATAAATATAAATAAGATACAGTATAATGTCATTTGAAGTTTAAAAATACACAATTCATATAAGTTTTATTCGTATTTCAAAAATAAAGTGCAAAAATGCAATTTCTATTTCTATCTTCTCAATAGATCTACATTATATGCATTGAGTCTCTAAGCGACCGAACGGCTAATTCTTACTGTTTATGATTTCTAATGTGCTTTCAGAATGTCTTCACATTTTTAGTTATCGTAAAAAATGAATGAATAAAAAAAAAATTGCAACGAATTGAAAATATAACAATCAGAGTGTATTCACAGACATATGCACTATTCATTTGCATATACCAAGGTTAATTATTGTATTATTTCTATTGTATTATTCTATTGTCTAATTATTAAGTCAAGTATTCGACTGAATATCTATTCAAAGAACTATTCTGAACATATGATCTGAACAAATAATATTCTTCAATAGGACCTGAATTGTGTTTAATCAGATTTAGATTCACATTCAGATTGTTTGAATCAATACTAATCAGCAAACAGTAGACGAATAGAAATAAATAACTTAATGAAGTTGTAAACACATTCAGTAATCTGTTTAAGTAAACTCATTAGTAAAGCACAATTATCTAATCAAAGAATAATTAGTTTTGTTTGACATTTACTGACCTTTAGAATGGATTGAAACTAATATTGAATTTTCACTTTTCAATTGCTCACAACTTTCACAGATTTTCTATTAGATTCTGATCTTTCATTTGATAATTAGTTGAACAGAAAACTGGAATAAAATATAAATTGAGCTTAAGCTAAGAATTATTTTCCTCATCGCTTAAATCAGACAATTTTCCTCAATATATCCCCGAAATAGACAAATAAAAACCTGTTATTAAACCATTGCATAAATGTTTGAGTAATAAGTAAAATATGAATTAGTTTTAAATAGCAATTAAAGATTCAGTTTATGAACTAATGTAATCTTAATTTATAAATAAGCAAGGTTGGCTTTGTTGGCATTCAGGTCTTCACACTTATACCAAACCCAGTTGGAATATAGAAATGGATACTTTTAACTAAACTTCATTTTGTTCATTTATCCCAGTACAATTGGGAGAAGTTAAAAAAATACTGTATGCTATAACACTGTATTTTGTGTTTATTTAACCTGGGTATGCATTGACAAATTTAATGCTTTCCAAGAGAGCCAATCGCAGACTTGATTTAACATCTAAACTAATTTAAAGCTAAAGAGTATCTGAAAAATCCAAAACTAATTGTTAAAAAGTATCTAAGGGTATAATAAGTGTGGACAACAAGGTATCTCGCACAGGGTTTCTTTCTTGTGCTTCACGATTGTACACAGAACATTTGTTAAGCCAAACCTTCATGCAAATCTAACCAGAGCATAAATTGGTCATAAACTGATCACAAATCTTATGAAATGTAAAAATTCGCTGAATTATTAATTATTTAAAATAAGATTTCGTTTCGAATAAATTGCATTAAAAAGAGGGAAAGTTTAGTGAAAATTATATATGATTCAGGAAAGTACCCAATGATTATGAAATCTAAATTAGCAAAACTAAAATTTACTTTCATTTTTTACAAATCACTTGATTCGCATATTTTTCCTCATATATTCTTAACCTTCATTTGAATAATTTATGAGCTCAGGTAAAAAGTTTTATTTTTTGATAACATTAAAATTTTCAATAAAAATAATATTAATTGAATAATAGAAATGTTTAATAACTTGCTTACCGTTGAACACAATTACAAAAAGACTGAACAATAGGGAACACAATACAGATGTGGAAGTTTTGTTGCAATATTTGCCTTACATTCAAATCATATAAAACTTTATCGAAAATACTTATTCATAAATAAATAAAAATTATATAACTTTATGATAAGAATACGATTGAATTCATTTCTATAATTTGCACATTATTTCCAAACGTGATCTTTAATAGGCCTTTAATAGATCTTTCAATGATAACTCTATGCTATTTATCTCAGATAATGATCGTTTGGTTCTGAACACCTCTTTCCGACTTCAATGTTATCAACTGAATAGTAAGTACAATCTGAAAGCAAGTACACAAAACATTTACCAATTCTTGATTGTGCGCACAGTTAGTAAATTTCAATATACTGTTAAAGTACTGTATAGTTCTCTGCGGCAGAATTGATCGCAGCTTAACTAATACAGGTATCCAAGGTTTGTTTTAAAAAATTGTTGTCATTATTACACATGTTATGAACAAATCGCGAACTGTTTCTCAGTTTATAAACAACAATAATAATGAGCCGTTGAATAGCAATGAAAGGAAAAGAAGAAAACCTTCTGTCGTGTCATTAGAAAGTTTGAAACAGGAATTCAAACATTGATTAAACTTATGGATGCGTAACAATTGTACAGTAATTGATACAGAGTTACAATTCTCTACTGTATTACTGGAAGTATTGATACAAATAGTTGAATAATGTTATAGAAATAAGAGACAGAACGGATTCCGGCCTAACCTTCGCTAATGATGTGCCAGATTGAATTTTCATATACTGTAGTAATTTATAGTCTTTCACATTTGAAAGTTTATGTTTTGCCTGATGAAAGGCCTGATCTTTTGTATAATATTATGTGGATAACTGTACTAGTATAATGATTAGATAATCAGACACTAATTGATTGATATGTTGCATGACCCGGTCAAATTTTATGCAAGTACAGTATTCTATTCGACAACATTGGTATTCAAACTTATATTTGTATATAAACTCAATTGTGAGGCAATATAATCGTCGATATAATTAAGTCTAAACAATGTTTGATATCATGTAATTCGAGATAAAAATATTTGTTGTTTATCGAACTGACCTTTATTTCTGAATAATCTATAGAATTATTAGTAACAAAAATGACATTCGGAAAACAATGATCAAGCAACAAAAAAAAGGGAAATGAAAGCTGATATGAATACAACAAATAGGTATTGATAATTCAGAGTAACTGTGCCACTAACAGATCCAAATATTGGCCTCATTATGCAATAGTCCGCGTGTTTTGTGTATATTAATCAGCAAAATGACGATCAATAGAACCTGGATATAGGAATAATGACAAATGCATAGCCTTATTAAAGCATTTTTTTGGGTAAAATCCTGCAGATATTGGCCAATGAGTTATAAACTGTTCTGAAAAAACAAAAATGTTGATAGAGTTTAGAGAAATATTAATAACTGTAAAGAATTTAGTGCTGAAAGTCATGCAATGTCTCTCAAAAGTATTTGATATCTAAATGTGTTGTAATTGAGTTATTCGCTTGAATTGATTATAAATAGTATTACAATTTATTGTTCAAAATATATTATTTATGAATTGTTGTTAGCATTAAATGTGTTCAAACAGTTCTTTTGCATTTGATTCCATACAAAAGCTGTAATTCTTTAATAGATTTTGTTTAAACGAATCTGAATTCAGAGATAAGAAACAAATCAATTAATAAATGTTGAGAATATTTGAAATACTTTTATGAATCAATCAATTGGACTAATGTTTACCAAAAGTTAATTTATTTAAGCTCTTAAAAGAGTTATCATTGCTGTTCTCAATGCCAAACGCCAACCATAACAGTGCCCGCAATGCCTCATATGATATGCTATTGCTTTCGGCGTTCACTCTATTCTGTGCTAATAGTCTGAAACTATTCTCTAATCTCTGCCAAAAACTATGTACTCTATAATCAAGAAGAAGAGAAATCAAAATAAATAAATAACATTTGTATCCACGTACTGCACACTATTCAAAATATACCTGAGATCACATAAATTGAGAACCACAGCTAAATGAACTGTGCTTGGCTTATCTGATGACTTTTTAAGGCAGTTATATAATTCATTAATTGATACCGAATTACATATTTCTGAATCACTTTTGTCTAAATTCAATAATGAGATCAAGTCATCCAATGTTTGAATATCTGTCAACGAATTTAACTGTAATTATAATATAATTTAATAAATGATTAAAACCTTTCAAGTATTTCAATACTTCATACAAAACCTCTATTTTCTCTGAAACTTCTTGAATGACATCAATTAAAACCTCAGCCAATACATGATTTTTATCTAAAATTTTAATTAAAATGTCAATCATTTATATTGAATGAGTGTTTGAATAACAAATTGATAATTGCAAACACACCCAGTCCATTTTCATTATTTTTTCCAATTTTATCGCAAAGTTTTAAGAACTTCAGACAAATAGGACTTCGAAATACTCTAAAGATTATTAATAATTCAATTGTGTTTCCGATACTAATATTGAATACAGGCATACCTGTACTCCAGATACTTTCCGTCATCGAACGAATATGAGAGAACCGGCATATCTAACACTCGGGCCATCATTTCGGACACATTTTTGGCATAAAGATCCGGATCTCGTTTTTCTTCATCCGACGGGTAATAAACGGGAAGTTTTACGATTTCAAAGCCAGTCCTCCACCGGCACAGTAGAAGCAAAACAGTTTGTAGAGCGGACGGGCCGTCCCAAGTCCAGCTCATGGTGTCTGGCCCTGAACCAGACACAAGCAGAAGATTATTCTCATTATTAAAGATATTCTGATTAAACAATACCTCCGAACAGATCGTACTTCAAAAGGATTGGCTGCACCGGTAGACCTGGTCTGAAAGCACCAGGCTTGAATTGTATCAAATTTCTTCTGGAAGTACAAGTGCCTGAAATGTATTGCAATAAAATATTTTTTAATCGTTTGATTTTGTAATACTGTAGATAACTGTGCGTTAGAACCGATGCATACCTTCCGGAAAGAATATAATTCTATTGTATTTTATTTTCTCGAAAACACTGTTCACAACGTTCTGACGCGAAGATTGAGAATCTCTCTCAACCAGAACTGGGTCGACTAGTCTCAACAAATCTGAATTGATCAAGATCATTCATTTCAATATCTGTTTCAATCGTTTTTAAAAGTTATGCAAATATTACTCCCGAAGAATGGAAAGTCTATGGCGTCGTGTCGTATGACCGCTGAATAGCCCTTGAACGGTATGTCCACGAATATGTCGAACGGGGAGGTGTGCGGGGCCACAACTAAAATCCGCCCCTCCTCTTCGTCGTCATTTGGATCGCCTTTTAGTATAAACAAAATTAGAACCATTTATCTGCTAATTATATCTACCGGTGCAGTCGCTCAGTCACTCGCCTTTGTCTATGTATTTAATATTATATAAACCGAAGACGAAAACCATTGCTCGCATTGGATGGACTAAGGTTTCGGTGAAGAATCTCCTGTGGGTTATAGTATAGGAATTTTCCAACTGATCAATATTTTTTGATTCAGTGTAGTTTACCTCCATTTATATTCCTCTTCTTTATCTAATTTCCATTTGTCTAATAAATGATTCGCTATTTTGGCTAACATTGAAGTCAAGACAAACAGAAATATTGCTATAATAATACGAATCGGGAGTAAAAATATTGATCCGAACAATATCTGCGAATATTAAATGAGATCATGGAATTAAATAATATAGAATCCGAGCACAATTATGAATTCTCAAAAATCTGGTCCAGACTTACATTCAAATAATCCCTTTTCCTGAACCGGATTCTATGATAAAACGGATTCACATATTTATTATCCATTTTTTTGTCGTCTAAACTCGTGACTACTGATTGTTGAATTGAGCAGTGGTAGTATTGATATTTAATTGAAGTAATAAATCAGAAGTGATCAAGTACACATTCAATCTAACACGTTATAGAATTTCTTGAGAACTTTCAACCAAATAAGAAAAGCTATGACTTCAGCAAAGGTGAGATTTATTAAAAACTTATTAAAAGTTTTAATTGAATGCTTTCCATACGAATCATATTTTTAAAGAAATAGTTGACTGAATAACTGAACTGCAATCTGGGAAGTATTGAATTATTTATGCATACAGTATAGTCAGTTTTATAATTAAATTACATATCTGTCTACAGATTCCTTTTGTCGGCTTTTAGGCTCAATTAAGTGCAGGTGCATTTAGAATGGTTGAAAGGGAGACAATCAACCAAAATCGTCTGGGACAATTTTTTTATAAATTGCTCATAACTAGAGCTGCGAAAAGGGGATAAAAAGCACGAGCACTTTGATTGTTGGAATTCAAATTTTAATCGAGAATAGAGTTTACTATTAGTTTAAAGTCCCTTCAGTTTGTATGGGCGCGCGACTGCTTTTTAATTGCTGAAATGACCGTTGAAATTGTTAACATTTTAAATCAGCCAATCAGAGCTCTTGATTTTAATTTGATTGAGTGCTTCAACAATTAAAAAGCAGTCGCGCGCAGCAGCAAACTGAAGGGACTTTAAATTAACCCTTTATAATGAGAGTTGATATTCGCACGAGTTATGAGTTCAGACATGTGTTCAGACATTTCAGTGTAAAAAGTAATGACATTTCTGTTTGTAAACCCGTAACAGATTTTTATATCAAGCCTACTTTTTGGACCCGGCAAATACAAAAGCTGAGCACCTGTGCTAATTATAAATATAATATTTACACTGATAATGACAAAAATGTTCAACCAAAGAATATAAGCGAGTATACTGAGCGGGCTAAAAATACTTAAATAGTTGAAAAGCTTTGATAAATTCAGATTGCTTATATTGGATGACCGAGTCATTAGTGAACTAAATAATATTCTTAATGCGTTTAAAACTGAAATGACTGATACATTTGCAGTAAAGAGTAGATTAAGTCAGAGATAGGCAATGGGTCCGACGACAGGGGGGGGGTAAGCCAAAATTTTGCCAAAAGGGGTACAATGAATCACCCAATTTTTGCCTAAAAGTGCCCCATTTTCGAGTTTTTCCGCAAAATCATCGAAAATCAGAGGGGGGGTCAGCCAAAATCCAAAATCACAGGGGGGGTTACCCCCACCTGTGCCCTCCCCATTGCCTATCACTGATGCAAATAAAGGTGCTATAGGTACTTGATCTTCTCATTCTAATGTTTGCGGAACAGATTTCAAAGTCAGATCAATCAAAATTGGGATTCTTTCGAAATCATATAAGGCTTATCATATTATAAGCCTTGGAAGACATGGGGTATTTCTTTCGTTTTATTCATCAGTAACTATCCGTTCATTAGAAACGACTCATTACTTCTTTCTTACTGTAGTACTGAATGTGTACATTGAACTGATTCAGATTCAATTCGAAGAAATTGTGTCAGGTTGGATTTAAATTCAGTAATTCTTGAATAAATTTCGAGCAAAATATCAGCGCCGGGTTGAAAGTTATTTTATCTAGAAGAGTTCAAATAAGATCCTTAAGACCCTTTTAAGATGAGCCCCTTACCCTGGTTATTATCGCACTGAAATCAATAAAAAAGTGTTGTCATATGTCCTCATTCTATGGCATTTTAGCTCAAAAAAGCTCAACTCAAGTGAGGCATAATTCTTGTCTGATTAGAGTAACTAAAACGAAGAATAAATTTGTGTTAGTTTTAGCCAAACAACTAAATCGTATCAATTTATAAATAAAGTAATGCAAACAGAATTCTATTAAAATTGATTGTAATTCCAAACAAATCGGTTCATCCTTACAGTTGTCGAAAAACGAATTCCCCCCTTTCAAATTTGGAGCCAAAAAATAGTGCAATTATTTGAGTTAAGGTATAAATATCAATAGTCAATTGTGACCATGAATAGATTTGTGATTTACTTCAGTGGATAAGTTGCATATCGAGTGGTTTTATTTTGTTTCAAAAATTCAAATTATTTTTTACTATATTTTCAACTTATCAACTGAAGTAAAACACAAATCTATCCATGGTTATAATTGCCTTTTATACCTTAACTCAAATATTTGCAGTATTTTTGGCTCAAAATTTGAAGGGGGGAATTCGTTTTTCGGTAACTGTACAGAGACTGTTCATTCGCTCTGATATTATAAAATGCACATTTGTTAGAATGGAGTCAAAGAGATTTCTATTTAGAGAATAGCAGAGCATTAAAATGCAATATATTTTGATTAGAAAGTCTTAAATGTGTGAAATAGTCGACTATTAATCATTCAAAGAATAGGAAAAAATTATACAATTCTGTCATTTGAAGTAAACTCCAAATCCATTAAATATGAAATGTATTAGAGCTCAGACACAATCTTATATTCAAAACTCGGAGAAAATTCAAATAATAAATGAATTTTGTTATAAAAATCGAAAAAATAAATCCTAAGTGAAGTGAAGACAGAATGAAAATCAAACTCATCGACACTTCTATGAAAAAGCGTGACTTTAATGATAATATATTTCTGCAATACTATAGAGAATTAATTAATGTTTTTAATCAGTGTAAGCAAAAAGTTTGTTCTGTACGGAAACAAACTCATCGAATGGAAACTAAACATTAATTAAAAATATTCTGTATTTTAATAACATTTAAAATATATATATTTATTCACTGAAACTCATTTCTACTTCAAAAGCGTTTTCATTATAAAAAATAATTCTTTTTAAGTATAAAAGTATTGAATTAATGTTTGAATGAGTTGGGAATAAAATCTAATAATTTGTTAGAAAAGAATATTTGAGATTATTTTCAAACAATATTTTTGCTGCTATTTCTGTATTAACAGCTTATACACGCAATACATGACTGAATATATGTGCTGAGGATTAGTAAAGGATTAGGAATATAATTAATCATTTTCAGACTCACCCGTTCAATATGTGGATCAAATTTAGAGAATATAATTCCATTCAAGTATGAAAATTGTTACTCAAATATATAATTAAGAAATGAAATCACAGAAAGAGTGAAATCATAGCAAACAAATAGTGAGTTTTGCGTACTCTTAGCCGAAAAGAGACACAACAGAGAGTCAGTCGTCGTTGACATAAGAAAAGCAGAGTTCAGGTTAAGGCAAAACATCAAATGCATTAAACATTGATCACAAAAGTATTGTTATATAAGAGACCAGTATTTGTCTCATGCGTTGACTCAGTTGTGTCGCCGGATATATTCGATGTCTGCTAAGACCTGCGCAACCATTGCTTTCATTTTTCTTCTCTGCCATCAGTTCTGACGCAAAATAACTTCAAATCTAATACTAATACTTAGAAACTATGGATTCATTCTCAACAATACGTTTCATACGAATGCTTTTCTAAACAAAATAAATAAGGGGTTGAATAAAAAATAAGTCCATTCAATAGAATATAACTTATTTGGCACAAACTCATGCATAGGATCATTAGGAAAGAATATTCTTTAGTCAATATGATCTTGCTAGAATATTCTGTTGATAAGCATTGTTTGAATGTATGAATTTTTGCAATTCTAGTTAATTCCCAACTCATATGTATTATTATGCTCTACTCACTGAGTGACTACATTATTCTCTACTATTATATTCTTGTGCAGCAATACCGGTGCTATCTATGCATCCTTGGAATGGCATCATTTTCTTCCTTAATATTCGTCTGATTTATTAATATCTCAATTCTAAGTCATTTTTCTTCTCTAACAAATATAACTGTAAACAAAATGTGGTACAAAATGTGGTACAAAATGTGGCATAACTTTAATCAAGTTTTAATAAATTTATTTATTTTTTGCAAATTATTTTTTGTGTCTATTTTCAGATTTTAGGTTTATATGGCTTAAGGATTGAATATAAAAAAGTATTGATTTGGAGAAAAACACGAAAAAAGTTTAAATTTTTCTTTTTTTTTATGTGTTTTGTTATGTGTTTAAAAAGGAATCAATAAATCTTCAGAATATATAACACTATTGTATTGTGTTTTCAATTTTAACAATAATAACGAAATCGAAGAATTCAATGAAAAATTGAACTAATATTACGAAATCATTAGAAAATTCAATTGAATTGATTAAAAAAATAGAAATTTTTATTTAAATATAGTTTAGAAGACGTCTAATCAAATAACTTAAATATGACAGAGACTAGGGTTTTAAAATTTCATGAAATATAAAGAGTGAAATATTTGACTGACGAGTGAGCGCTGAAATATTTCATTCAAAAGTGAAATCTATATTTTTTATCAACAAATTATAAATACTGTTATAAGTAATTAAATTTCAACAATTTATGCATTTATTAAGAATATAGTCTTTGATCCTGGTTATATTCTTTTTACTAAATATCTCACCACAAACAGTGCAACAAATTGTACGAATAATTACAATAACAAAATTTCAAAATCGTTTCAATTTTCACTAATTTTTTCAAATAAAAAATAAATCAAAAATAATGAGTGATAAAACCAATTTAAAAATAAAAGCATTCTTTGTTAAAATTTACCTAAATTTTTAAATTTTTTCACAGATAACAGCATTTTATATTTGACTAAATGAAAGATATTTTTTGGCAGATATTGAAATATTTCAGTGAAAATGTGATATTTCAAAAGCCCTAGCAGTGACCCATTTATCATCATAAAAAGCCAGAGCGCCCAGACTTAAAGGATATCCACTAGTTTCGAATGAAGCATAAGATTATCTATACTCTTAATTAACCCATAACTATAATATGTAGAATAGGTATATCATAAAAGGGTATTTATTTCTGAAAACTGGTCTTGTTCATTCGAATAGAGAATAAATATAACTAAAATAAAACCGGACATTCTCTCTATTATTTATAATCGGTTTAATTCTTGAAATAATGAAAATTCTATAATAAACCAGAATTAGCCTAACCTTTGTTATGTCGATAGACAAACCCTTGATTGTAGTGGAGGAACAAAATAGGGCCAATATTTTTAAGGTCTACAATGAATCAAAATTTGATTTCTCTATAGATATTCGTAATATTTATGATATATTGCGTAACATTTATGATTGAAACTTGAATCTAAATGTATTGTAAATCTTGCAAAAAATGAACTTATCATAAATATTACGAATATCTACAGTACACGTTTTATATACTGTACAAACACTAACCCTTAACATTAGTCCTATACTTTAGCATTAGAACCAGTGTCTGGTTAAACTGAAACAGTTTAACACTTTATCGATACTAATCTGAAACTTAATATTGAAAATATAATCCTTTGATTAATTAAAACCTAAAGAGTGGACTGAATTTTAGAATTACCAAATGGTAGAATTAGCCCTGATCGCAATTTTCACTTATCAAGATGCGACTAATAAAGTTTCGAATCTAATACTCATGTCTAGTATTTTTAATTTTGTTTGTGTTTATTATAAACAGAGTAAAAAATACACGGCAGTCTAGCCGGTTATAGCAGCCTGGCGCCAATAGAATGAGAAAAAGGGAACTTGTATGTTAAATAAAATATAATGTTTTAACTCATGTGAACACAACACTAACTCAATAGTCTGTTCGCATTCAAGTTCAAGTATGCGAATTCATTTGGAAAGTTCCAAGTTCACAAGTGTTGAACTGCATTTGAAAGTTGACCTGCTAACTATTGAGTTGTTGTGTTAACCCCCATTTTATTTGCAATGATCCAGACACCGGACTCATCCTTGCCGCTTTGCCCGCGTGTTTTTTCCACTGATTATAAATCAATTTATGTTTGTATTAATTCCTCGCTTTGACTATAATAATTATTATGACCAAGCTCGCAAAACTGTAGAAACACATAGTGCCCTCCATGATTATAAGCCAGGCTAATTTCCTCATACAGTATTTGATATTTTATGCACAAATAGTGATGGAATCCAAACATTGGACATCATATACCCCTTGGCCTCTATTGGCTCAGTTTAGCTATCAATATATTCCTCTATTTCCTGCCTGTTATAACATTTTTATGAAGTCGATACCAATAGGAATTTGCCAAGGGGGCTTTCTAGAAGTTGAGGCTTTCTAGTACTCGACAACATTAACAAATATTAATAAATTTAAATTTGCTGTTAATTTATGTACATTTTATACGTCTATCGTAAGGAATATTCGGTGAAAATAGTGAATTCATTGAATACATAACAAATAGAACAGATTTTCAAGACTTTGTCCATTAATTGCAATCTGACTGAACATTATCTCTATTGCGGTACACAGTATTGAGTAAATAATGCTTTCATTCCTCTATTCAAATATTTTCAACTCTTATTCATCGATTTGTTGAGAAACTAACAGAAAGTTTCATACAATTGATAATGATTTCTATGAATTATTTATTTGGCACTGAATTAGTTGAACGGGAGTACATACAAGGGCAGTGTTCAAGTATCATTGGGTGGCGTCGGACGCAATATATTTGATTGTCTTTCAAGACTAGGAATCAATCCCTTATTCTTGTCTGCCGTCGGAAACGATAGAAATGGAGAAACAATTTTGAAGAATAATCGACTGAAGGTATCATTAATTAAATTGTTCTCATATTTATACAGCTATGGAGACCACTATCGTTAGTCGATTGAACCTGAATTGCTTTTGAGTGGATAATTCGATTTTCAATTTTTAGATTCGATTAGAATTTTCTGAGCATTAAGAAAATTATCATGCACAAAAAATATGAAAGAAATTCATCAAAAAATATGAAAACAGCATCGAATACTTGGGCTCTGTATAATTTTTATATCAGAAATTTTTGAAGTTGAAATAACGGTTACTCTGGACAGTTAAGATAGAGAACTTTTGATTTCACAATTAAGGTTGTCAGAAAGTACTCTGACAATTCTGAAAATGCCACATAAATTACGACAAAAATTACCTATGAAAATTCTCTGACGCAATTTATGTAAGAGATTTTCAAAAATTTGCAGAGTACTCTCTGACCACCTTAACTATGAAATCAAAAATCTTTTATCTTGAATAATGCAACAGAGTTTCAAAAATATTTGATTTAAAAATTAAATAGCTCAAAAAATATTTGTGATAAAATATTTGCATGATAATTTTTCGGATCTTCATAAAATCGCACATCGGATTGCAGTATACTAATGCAGTCGGATGACCATCTAAAAGATCTGGCTAAAATACGTATTACAGCCTTTACAGCTTATTAAAACTAAGTTGAAAGTTTAATTTTCCAACATTATTTTTGAAAATGGCCATCATCCGGCTACAATTCACTGAAAACAGTTTGAAAATGGAATTATCCATTCAAAAGTTATTCAAGTTCAATCGACTAGAGATAGTGGTGTCCATAGCTGTATAAATACAAATATGAATACTAATGGAATGTATGCACAGAACGCAAAGGGCATTCACATATCCGCACGAATACCCACCTCCTCGTGCTCTGTGATTGTGGACGGCAGAGGCGAATGCGGTCTATTGGTGGGCGATATGAGAGCTCATGATTTGATTACTAGAGAACACGTAATGAATTGAATTGAAATAAATTATCTTTTCTTTAATTATTGTAAATAAGTTTTGTTATTATTTTTGTAAATATTTAATTAATTTCATAATAGATATCACAATTCGAGTCAGACATATGTAGTGCACCACTAGTTATAATCGACGCCAATATTCCATTTGAATCCATGTCTTATGTACTGCAAATCTGCTCAACCTATCGAATTCCAGGTCAGTTGGATTAAGACTTAATTTTCTAGTTTTGTTAGAATTAGTTGCCATTTATTATCGCCGATGTCTTCAACCCATTATACTATGATTTGTAGATATGTTTAATATTTGTGCAAAACTATAGACAGAATTATTGAATGCATTTAAAGGCCAATCAATTACGGAATGTATTATTAAATGTATATTGAATTGCATTTTAGACTTCAGAAAAATGAGTGCGTTTTTCAGACTTTCTTTTTAAAGGTATCGAATCGTATGCGTCGTTCGGTTCCCTAAATGTGATTATAATTACGAACTATAAGTAAATTTGATTATAAAAGCAATTCTTTATTAATTTAAAGGTTTTGCAAATTCTTAAAGCAATGCTTAATATTTAAACACAAATTAAGTTTAAAATAATGTAAAAAAATATTAAATTAAATAATTGTTAATCGAATTGAAAGATAACATAAAAAGAGAGAAAGAATTGCTTTTGAATTATAAATAAGTTAAAGCAAAGCGTGATATGAATGGAATGCAATCATAAAATCATAAAAAGTTTTCAGTTTTAATTGAGCCGAACTGTATTTTTGATTTAGTTACAGTAAATTATTCAGAGCACCCACGTCCAATTATGGCACAAACATTTGAAAAATTCTCAAAATATTTTTGCCTAAAGTTAATACAAGTTCTGATACAATTCAGCACTATTTCTGTCCACTATTTATTGGGTAAACGGCTCATCCGCACATCGGAAATGGGTGCCTGGGCAATTTGACTGCTAGAGAACATGATTATATGATTGGGTGCACTAAAACCTTGGTTGCATATTGTACACCAAATTCGTCAGCTTTTGCTTTCTTTGTCTCGTTTTGAACGTTTCGTATAATAACAGAATCGAAGCAATGAAATGGAGTAGAGATGAAAATATTGCGATATAGAAGGCCCAGTCCAGGTGGTTGTACATGGGGTACATCAGCCACGACCTGTCCGAATGCATTATACAGAATACGAGCCAACCCAGGAATAACGGAATAGCTATGAATGAAATTCAGAATAAATGCATTTAAACTAATAATTCACAACAGAATCCGATTTCATTGAATTGTCTTCTCTTATAATTATAATTATAATTATTTTCATTCAATTAAATCGTTTTTAGTCAGAGGTTATAAATATAGCAGTGATAGGCAATGGGGGGTACAGGTAGGGGTATACCCCCTGTGATTTTGGCTGAGGCATACCCCCTCTATTTTTCGATCTTTTTGAGGAA
>JAQIWA010001380.1:0-18828 GCA_034693305.1 Eueremaeus valkanovi | reverse complement strand
TCACATTTGTTTACATTTTTATTTCTGTAGGAGTGTTCAACCCACCTGTATTAGACCCAAATACAAAGAATTTATAGATAAAATATGAGTCATTCGGATATTACGTGCACTTATAATCCTACCCCGGGTTGATTACAATGTAAAGTACCTTAAATATGAACAAAAGTTTTTGCTACATATAATATCAAGGTTTAAATTGTGCCCGAATTAAATCAAATCAAATAAGTTAATGAATGAAGACCTCAATCCTTATGTGGGTATTGTTCTTGTTTCAAATGTGTTGGGACCAACTTGGGAGGTACAGTGAAATGTGAGCAAGTGTGAAAGGGTACACAAGTCAGGCATATTATAGTACATTCCATTGTAGTCTATATTAAATTGTTTGACAATTTGACGAATGATTGCATAAAATCGTAGATTTATTATCAGTTTATCTCATATTTTAACTGTCAATACAATGAATGTAATTATTAATTATTATTTCATTGAATCGTTGTATAGAAAGTATGCAATGATTTGTACTTTGATATCAATTTTAATCAATTTTTAACTCCACGTCAATAATAAAAAGTGGAGTATATAGTTTTGTCTTTCATCTGCACCCACACCCCACCTCTTCGGGGGTAATAGTAATGGAAGAAAAAGAATTGGCGAAAGGATATTGAATATTGAATGTTTGGGTTCAGTTTATCACTACTTAAATACTACTTTAGAGAAATCCAGAAATAGGTTTTGAGTGTTTTTTATTGAGATTATTTTTCATTGCTCAGACTTTATTTATCCCTTGTGGTTTTCGCTCTAGAGCTTGATGGATTATGCCATTTTGCAAATATAAAGTTATCCTGTGAAAAAACGTAGCGGTTATAGAAAAATCCCGATAAATGTATTCGATAATTTTCAACAAGGATCATTTTGAATTGCTGAAATTTTATCTAACCCTAGTGGTTTTGGCCCTGGAAACAGTGCTAGTTCAGTGCTACCCGTGCTGCACCAGTAAAAACTCGCCGCGGTGAAAAATTTTTTTGTTAGTTGCTTTACAAAAATAGAAATTTTCATTGAATTTTCTCATCGGGTTTAGGCTCCAGCTTCATTTAAGCGTGTCAGAGGTTTCCTTGGATGGCTGTATACTAATAGAGAGTTTGGTTCAAATGAATGCAAATATGATATCGTTTTTTGTGATTTGTTCTCAACTTTTATTCAAAACTTTTCAGCTGAACTCATAAATTACAAGATTTTATTCAGGAGCAATTTCATGGTAATCTTCGCGATATGTCTGCTTAAGACTCATTGAAGATATTTCCCGAATCACTCTTGTCTTCCGACGAGTATTCCTTTCCCTTCAGATCGAACCCAACCATCATTTAGAGGCCACTCCTTTCGGTCGGATTACTCGACTCATTTGACGTTAGAACTGGTGGTCAGTATTGGCGAACACTATTTGGCGGATAAGCGGACGCACAGTATGTGAGGAGAAGAGGGGCTGTTCGGACATAAAGAATGATTTGAAGAGAAAGTTAGTCAGAAGTATAGGAATAATGCGGGAAATGGTTGGACACAGAAATGGGATAAATAGTGCGGCCGAACAAAAAAGTTTAAGAGGGGTCGGCTTAGCCCCAGCAGGTTTGGCGAAACCTAACATTCTGCACCAGCTATCCTAACAATGACAACAATGATTAGCTGTTCATAAGAATTTTGCATTCAATTAACCTGGATCATGCCTTCATTTTCTAATACTTTAATTTTACCCATAGATCCGGAGTAAATTATTTCTTTTTCATGTAATTCTAAACATTAATTCTCCTTGATCAATTGATAAATTAATAATTTACTTAATGAATAAAATTTATTTGGACTTAATTTTAATAATTCATTCATTCAATGAACACAATTAGAATACAATGAATTAATTTATACATAAAAGTTGTTTTTAACCCATTTTTATGAAATGAATGCCAAACAGAGATACTCTCAGTCAGTGTTTCCTTTAATTCAAGTTTATATTTGGTCTCAAAATATTACAGATCTCTGTAAATGGCTTTTGGTTTATGAACTCCTTTACTCGAGTGAACTACTACTCCAAGAAGGGAATGGGAAGGGAATGGGCGAGAAAAGTGGTTTTCCTAAATATCTGGCTATTTGTGGCTCAGTTACTATCAGTGTAGGACCAGCTCAAGTCAGTGCTCCTCAGACTCTGCCCTCACCTCAACTCAACTCAACCTACAGTACAGTATATGAGCTTCACTTGACTGACACAGTCTGACAGCTATGCTCTCAATGTTGACAATTGAGTCAACTATTTGTTAGAAATATTTATATTTCTATTCAATTGTACGACAAATGCGTACACTTTTCACATTCATTGACATTATTTGCATAAAAATGTAAATATTTTCCAATAATTTATTGATTTTATCGAAGATATCATTAATTTGTGTCAGAAATGGTTAAAAACGTCCGCAAAAAGCGGTTCCGAAACCAGAGTTTCAAGAAATTGCTGAACGAATCCAATGCCGTCGGACTGCCATTCAGTGACCAACTCTTCAAATGCGACGACAAGTCAGTGGCTCTGAGTTCACAATATCGGACACAACTGGATGTCGGAAAGTATGACTCAATTCATCATTTGATTCAATCATTGGTTTCTATAGTTTTATAATTAATTGAATTCAATGTTATTCTCATTAATGTTGTGTCGAATCGACTGAAGGATTGTTTGGAAGGTATGTAACGACAGAACAGAACAGAAATCAAATCAAATCTAATGAATGAATGAATGAATAAAACTATTTGTTGTTTGCGTTTGTCTCCAAAGCGTCCGAAAGAGATCGTAGAGATTCCGCACTTCCTGTATAGGGAGAAGTTGGGTCCGGCCCAGGAGGTTGAGTTCGTTGGCAACGGACCCAACAAGTGGTTCATTGCCGCCGCTCTGGCCATCACTAGCGATAAGAACGTCTTATATAAGGTTTGTTGGCTTTATATGTCTTATATTGGGATCTATTGTTGATCTCATTTAAACGGAACTGGATTTTAGGTAATACCCAAAAGTCAGACCCATTTCCTGCGCGGAATCTTGAAATTCAATTTCTGGCATTCGGGCCAATGGCTCAAAGTGGTAGTCGACGACCGTTTGCCCACCTTTGACAACAAACTGATCTTCAGTAGCAGTCGCTGTCAACTGGTTTATTGGTTGCCATTATTGGAGGTAAAGCCCATTGACTTCCAAATGCTTATCAAATATTATCCTTAATATTGAATACAATTACTGCCAAACACTTAGAAATCATACGCAAAACTGTTCGGCTCTTATGAGGCGATGGCCACCAATAGCTCACTCGAATACGCTCTCATGGATATGACCGGTGCTATCGTTGAGACCATTGGTCTGGAAAAGGATGGCAAAGAACGGGAACAGTTTAGAATGATATCCGAAGAACTCGACAAAAAGGCAATAATTTGTGCTAAAAGTAAAGTATGTTTTCATACAATCATAAGATTTGAAAAGATTTTAATATTCACTACTATTTCGTTCTCTAGTCATCCCTTTCCTCTCAGAACACATACGGAATACTGAATGACTGTATTTATATAATAAGGACAATAAAGAAGCCATCGATCGGCACATTCCGGAAGACATTCACGAAAGAGAGCAGTAAAGACAGCGCTTCCATACGTCTTGTCTCCACTATTGAGAACCAGAAGAAAAAGTATGTTTGCATTGATTCTCAAACTCTTTAATAAATATATTATTTGCGAATAGCTTTGGATCGCATTCACAATCGGATCGATTGCAAGACTTTTGGTATTGTTTTCCAACTATTTTATAAAATAATTATCAATCGATTTATTATTATTTTTTATGACTAAGGCTTCCGATCGAAGAGTTTTACAAATACTTTGAAACCATAACTATATGTCGTACTTATGCCACAGAAAGAGAGTCTGTGGCCAAAGGGAATCCGAGCTCTCAGTTCTGTTTCGATGTCTCTCAAGATTGCAGTGAAGTTATGATTGATTTAATGCAAAAGAGTTTCAAAGATTTGGTTGGTTTGGGATTCAATTTATACAAATCAGAGGTCAATAGGAATTACAAAATACATAATTTAAAGCGAATTCCTGTCGTATTCACTGCCGAATCGCAAAAACTAAGAAATGTATTCAAACGAATCGATTTGAGTGCCGGACGATATGTATTGACACCTATTTGTGCGAAACCGGATTTGGAATTAATTTTACGAATTTATACGAATAAGTCAACGAATTTGAAGTATTTCTCATTAAAGCATAGATTGATTGAAACATTGATTGAAACCATTGTTTGTCTACAGAATCCTGAGTCAGGACATGCCCCGAAAGAATATCTTTCCGTTCGTTTCGCCCAAATATCCCAAATTCGTGACAAGAATTACAATAATTAGTGCCAATGGTTTGGAACGACACGACCGCTTCGGATGTGATTTACTTTATATTCATATATATTATGTCTTAATTATATCATTAATGTATGACTCGATTACTGTTTAGCCGCCAATCCTTACTGTGTGATCCGATGCGGTCGACAAGTAGTCAAATCGAGTCCAATCGCGGAAACTCTTAGCCCGGAATGGGATTACTTCAGTGCACTCTTCTATCACGAAAGATTCGTTGCCATCACTGTTGAGGTATGGCGTGTGTCCAGTGTTGACAGTGTCAGTGCTGTCCACACTGTCCACCCATTTATTAATAATAGTGTTTAATAAATAATATTCACTCTCTGTTTGTCTGTCTGTCTGTCTATCGCACAGTTATGGCATCACAGCCTTCTGATCGACTACTTCATGGGTCAGGTGCAGGTATTGCCCAAAATCTATGCCAACACTGAAAATACGACTTCTATTCAAGAACTGGAACTCTTGGGCCGTAAGAAAGAGAACAAGAATTTGGGAACAATTAAACTCCAAGTCTTTACTTATGAAGATTTGCGCGCATTTTGAATGCATTCCAATCTATTCTGACGTTCACTTAAATCAGATCTCATTTTCGGTCTATTTATGACAAATCAGTATTCGTTTGATTTAATATTCAAACGATATTTGAATTACTTTTTATATAATATTATATAAAATGAGTATTTTTTAACACATTTTCTATAAAGATATTGATTACTAGAATCTTAAGAATTAAGAAAACAATTCATTCCTTGTATTTGTGGTACAAATGAACTTAAAAGACAATCCAATGTATTATTAGTCTTAATATTACTATTAATTGCAATATTTTTTAATTATTTTTTAATTTATATAAAACAAGAAATCTTTTGATTTATACAACTTTTATACAAAACTAACGATAATTATGTTATAATATAATTGATTTTAAACTTATATTTCTGGCAGTTATTCGAAAGCAATACAAAATACAAAACAATTATTTGATTCGACTTTTATTAAAATAAACTAAAGTTAAGAATATTTAATATAAGAATTATTTCATATATTTATCATTGAATGCAATCTTCAATACAATTATTGGATCGAAACATCATTTTATAAAATGAACGACAAGTTGAGAAATGTTGCCCAGAATTGAATTGAGAACAAAATCAATTGAAAGCAAGAATAGTCTGAAGAGAAACAGAATCGAAACGAATAGAGGAATCATATCATCAGATGATTGAGTCAACACTGGATCTAATGGTTAGCTTAGAATTCACGGCACCTGTTCTGCTGCTGCTGTGCAATAGCCGCTGTGGTCAGGCGTGCGGCTCAAACGGATGCAATGCCGCTCTGTTTTAGTCAGCACTTGCCTGGCCAGAGGGAAAGGGAGTGCCTTCTGGTCGAAGAAGTCAGACAAAGGCTGGGTTGGGCTGATTCGGATCGGATGACATAGATGGGTGGGTAGGGTCTGATTCAGTGGGCTTGTGGTAGTGGGCCAGAACCAGGAGGAGATCGAAGAGTGCATCAAGATGCCTTTATTCTCATTTGACCTGCCTTACATACTTCTCGGTCGTATTCTTTTGATACAAATAAGTGCTATTGAACTGAAACCATAGAGAAATATATTGCAAGAGATGTCAGAAGTGGTGAGAAATGAAAAATATTTGCTTTGGTTTTGTAATATTCACTGAAATAGTGACTGAATTCACTGTACAGTATGTACTGTCAGTACTGTATTAGCGATAGAATGGTTGGCAAAAGTGATTCAATTTCTATATTCAATACTTTCTTCTCTGTTCTGCTCTGTTCTGCTCTGTTCTGACACTCCTATCAGTGCTATTCATAATATCAGTGGTCTATGAATATAGTGAACACCAATAATAAACATCAATATTAATAGATTTGACTCAACTTTTAATTGATTTAATAGTATTTCATATTTACTTATATTTATATTATATTTGTTTACAATTTATTTGATTTTTACTCTAAATATAGTAATAATAATAATATTAATAAATATTTGTTTTGCAGTCAAATAGTTATCGTTTTTGTATATATATTGTCTCAAAAATACAGTTTCGCAGCAATTGTTTGAAATTGTATTCAATTTATATTTTATTTGTTTTATTTGTTTTCACATTAAGTATCGATATATTTGTTGCAAAACAATTGGATTTAAGCCAACAATCAATTGAATGATATATTTGTTAATAATGTTAACAAAAATATAATATTATTAATGAAAATGTTTTCGTTATTCTTATGAAACGCTTTAAGGCTTTAAGGCTTATAAGCAATGATTGAATTGTTTTTGTTGTGAAATATAATTAATTTAATTATAATTTTTAGATCTTTTTCCTTCCGTTCATTCCATTAGTTAACGATTTATATGAATACAAAACCCGATTATATTTTAACCCATTTTTCAATTGTAAACAAATTGTTTGAAAATATTATATAAAATGTGTTTCAACTGATTGTGTGATCGAATCGACTGAACGTAATATGAGTTCAGAATTCGGGTCTAATTATAGCCGAAATGAGAATCCGATTAACAACTGCTCAACCCTTCGATATGCAGTCAATGCCACCGCAAACGAGCCGTCGGTGCCGTTGAGCGCATCCACGGCTGTGGTCAACACGAATACGAGTTTAGCTTTGGTCAGCACTCAGTCGCACATTAAGTCTCCCCATAAGACCCGGTTCTCATCGTTGGCCAAAATATTTAAGCCCTGGAAATGGAAACGAAAGAAAAAGAGCGAGAAGTTTGAGAAGACATCCAAAGGTAGACATCTTATTGTCTTCTCTTCTGTGGCACTCATTCTTCTCTTTTGATTCAATTGATTAGCTTTAGAGCGAAGAATATCCATGCGATCCACGAAAGCAGATCTCATCCAAAGGGGAGTTCTTTTGCCCGAAAAAAGTATTTCATTAAAACATTTAATTTGTTTTCAATTATTTTTCTAATCAATTGTTTTGTTTGTCAGACGAAGCGAATAAAAATGAATTCAATTCTAATAATATAAACGGCTTTAAAGACTATGAGATCAACAATAGAGACGACAAGTACTCAATGCCAACGACGACAACAGCGGTCACATCAGTAACCAATAGTCAGACACCGAATTCGAGTACAGAAGTGGTGTCGACCACATCCAAGCCACTGATCCCGATCTCGTTGAGCGGATACCTGAGGGGAGCCATCGCTACACCTCTTGTGGCCATCGCTAAGAATAATCAAAGTTTTAAAAACTCTTCGGTTAACCGAAAGAGCACTTCGGCTGAGAATAAGACCAACAATAGTGACAATGGCTTACGAGTTACTAACAGTGCGAACAGTGACGACAATAGTATTCATTCAAATACTAAAGGTTTGCATCAATTGTTTTATCTCTAATACAATAAACTCTTCGATAAGATTCCAACCGTTTTATAGGTTTTTATTAATTAATATAAATATAAAATATAATAAAATACTTGCAATCAGTTTATATAAGATTTAAAGAAATAATTGTTTTGTCGTCTCTTTAGAAACAATACATATAATCACTTCGACGACTGGCTCTTCGATTATCTCAGATTCAAAGTCGATATCAAATAGTGTTAACCAGAATAGCAGTGAATTCAATAGTAATAACAATAATATAAATATAAATAATAGTATTAATTGTTATAATAATAGTGTAAATAATTATAATAAATGTGTTATGCAATTGAATGCCAATTCAAATAACGGCAATTCAGGCCTCAATTCGGAGCTCCAGTTCGGCGAAATCGGACCAATACCTCCGCCCCGTATGTTCTGCGATTCGGTTCACAACAGTTTCGGTGCAAACAATGCAAACATTGACTCGAATTTCAATAATAATAGCTATGAAGACAACGATTCAAATATGGATTTGAGTAACGATACAAATGATTGTTCAAACAGAACAGGAGTGACACTAATGGAGAGCAGATCTCAGAATAGTTCAGAAGTGCCACAAATGATGTCTTCTTTGCCAATATGTGTAATCCGTAGTCATTTCGTGACCGAACCCAACCATTCAGTGGTAGAGGAGGTGCCGACTAAAGAGCCACAACTATCGGCAGTTCCAAAGAAAAGTGCGCTAAAGAAGCCCCGAATCACTAGCAATGAGAATGAGAGCCAAAGACCAGCGCAGAGCCAATCGCCCGCAACCACTCAACCAAACGTCTCGACCTCTTCTCCAGTGCTTATACGACCGCAACCGTCGCCGCGCTATACCTATACTCCGATACAACAGACACCGATGCAAATAGTGGTCACTTCCGCACAACACAACTCATCTCTCAATAACCAAAACCATAATAATAAGTGAGTCTTAACTCTAAACATATGATTACAACAAATATTAATATACACTCTTATTACCGGTATTTATACTATTAATTGATTATCAGTTGAATACTTGCTTTCCTGAACCACAAGTCCTTAACTATCAATATATTGCAGCGAAAGGCAAACAAACCCTCAATTATTGCATAGAATTAATGAAACTCTGAAACAAATCGGAAAAACTGATTGAATATTACAATCGATTGATTGATATTCTTATTGATTACTCAAATCTAATGTGAATTTAAGTATTTTCTAATAATTCAATCGAAACCACAATCACTATTACAGTGAAGGTCTGAACAGAGATAACACAAAATTATCTTTTTTCGACTCAATGACTAAAACTGTGATATATTTGATGTCTTCGTTCTTAACTGTTATCAGATTTATGTTTAATTAATGGACGCATCGCTTGATTTCAATGAAACCTTTCAAACGATTCTTCAAATTAATTGAATTCCAAATTTGAGTCAAAATATTTTAAAACATTTTTTCTTTTCTCTTAATTTGATTTTTTTCTCCTTTTAATTATTTGATTTATTTGTTATAAAATAATTTTTAAAATATAAGAAATATAATTCACAAAAAGTCTATTTCTTTTCTCAGATAAAGTAATCTCTTTTTTGGTTAGTATTAGTCAATAGTTTTCTCTTCAAAAATCTCTATTATATTGTCATTTATGGGAAAGAGAGAACAATTGTGTAATTTATAGCAAGTATTGAGTGATTTATGGCTTTAGTAGTCTATATGTAATAAAAGCATTTGAATTGAATTTATTAGAAATGTTGAAAATTCTAAACATTTAATAATTGATATGAAATAATTGGTTAGAGAAGACATGAGTTGAGCACTTGTCGACCTAATCAACAACACAACTACTGTACAGTAAATCTGTTGTGCAAAACGAGTGCTTAAAATAACATTTTAGTATTGAGTCCTCATTTGCCTTAACCCGCTTTTCTCCTCTCAAATAAGATTAAACTCTTTTGAAAAGACTTTTTATGCGATTAATGCTATCATTTGGTGAATGAATATTCGATACGTTAGTTGACATTTGGCTTCAATTAATAAATATTCATCTCTTATATCAATAGTGACTCAACATTACTAGACTCTGATTACTATAATGTTTCGCAATTAGATTGAAAACTGACAGACCGTACAGTCGTTAATATTAAATGTTATAATTATAATGATTTACTGTATTTGTAATTATACTTATCGCTCGATTTCATTCATAAAAGTATTAGTTATTATAGGATTACGCGAATGAATGAAATCGAAAGTATTCTGTACTTCACTATACACTCAAAGCTTTTAAGTCTCAAAATTTCAATTCTTTTGCTTCAAATCATTTTTCAAATATATATTTTCTGGAAATTGTATATGAATTGGGATGACCAGGAGGGTATGCACACGAAGCACACTGTTCGGCTCGCAATCAAACAGTTATTACTCGGGTCAGATATGTGATCCGAAGCCCTAAATGCTGAGGATATGAGCATGCACATTTGCTAACAATTCTATATAGCGGCTACTTTTAACCAATTGAGTGCATATACTTTTGAGTCCGAGTGTCTGGCCGTCATCTCCGGTCAAATTTATGCTCGAACTCATAAAATGATGGATTTTATCCAATCTGTCCATACCTTAGGATTTCTGAGCGAAATGAAGACATTTTTATCGATTCAAACAAAACCAAAATATAGACTCAAATGACTCATTCGATTCGATTTGTCATATATTTTTCAAATCCTTCACTGAATCAGACCATATGCTAATACAGTGTGGATTTCATGTCAGGTCCTCTTGGAATTGCGCGCCATTCCTAACCCCAATTAACCCAAATTCGTACCTGCTTAGTACATGCTAGGATTGTCTACTGTATATACAGTATACAGTATGCTGGCTCAAAATATTCAATGGGCTATTGAATTTATTTTTCAGATGTTTGAGAATAGCTGGGATAAGGAATTTCATTTCTAGACTGAGCTCTGGGTCAAAACTACTGATGGCATCTTTTTAGCTATTGATGATTAAAGTGGAATTGTTTTTGACCCGGGTGTCGTTCTTGTGTGATTTGCAAATAAATCAGACCTGACATAAAATTGACCCTGTATACCTTTCCTTTACCATTGCCTAAACATTAAAAGTGGTTCACTTCAAAACCTCTGACGTTATATAAACACTTTTAAAATACAATTATATTTGAATTCAATATTTATTTGAAAAATACAAAAAAATTGTTTGCATTGCTATACAAAATATAGAATTTATTGAAAGAACAAAAATAATTTCATATAATATTAACTTATATTATAGTTGTCTGTGCTTTCAAATACTGTATTATAAGAATTTAAGCATTGCTTTCATATTTATCTTATACCTGCCCCCACCCCACCCCCACCCCTCGGCCGCCATAGTATGTAATTCAATTTTGTTTCAATGAATTTGTAATTCTTAGCTTTAATACAGTATTGATTGTAATAATTGATTGCAATTATGTTTTACCGTCAGCTCTGTTATGTCGAAAGTACGTCAATTCAATAATTGTAGTTTCGGTACCGAAAACAAAGAAAACCAACCCTTCTCTGCATTCAATGCAACCAAACCAGTATTTTCTAATGAAAATCAGAGCCGAAGGACGCCATCGATTGTCTTGAATCCGGAATCTGATTCGGACACCGATAGCGACGGAAACATCAATTGGAAGGACTATTATGGCGACGATGAACAGGGTTTGTATTGATTCTTGTCATTACATTTGGGACACATTAGGGAAATCACAAAATTGTTTATAAGTTAGAAATGTTTTATCTGTTCAACACAGTGTTCAATGGTGCAAGCTCACTAGTGCTCACTAGTGCTTATAATCATCAATTATACGCATTTTTCAATTAAAACCAATTTGTTTGGCAATACAGGCCTGAAAACTAAGCACTGCAGAGAATCCGACGCTTTATTTGAGCTTGTTAACTTATTTGCCAAATTCTCTGCAGTGCTTAGTTTGTAGCCCGGTATAAGTTCAAAATGACCATGAGCTTATTGAAATAGCCATAAAATGACAAATCAGATGAACGAGGTATAAATATTAAAAGTTGAATGAAAAGTCCGTATATGTGAACATATTTTAAATAAACAATAAATATCTGAAAATTTTAATAAAGAGTTGAAACTAATTAATGCATAAAAGGGTAGAATATATTATAATAAGTCAAAGGAAAAAATTGTGAATAATTTCCATTATTTTGATTAGCATTAGATATACTATAATAGAGAGCAGAGATTGAAAGTGGAATTTGCATAATATTGTGTTAGAATATGTGAAATAATATACAGTAAACTCATTCAATAATTAGCGGATATTATTATATAATTATTTTTATATTTATTTCACTCAAGAATTCTATTCACTTAACAAATCAATAAACGATAAAAACACAAAACGTTTGATAATATTATTTTCACTTAAATAATGAAATACAATAACAGGAAGAGTCGCCGCAAAAATCGCACGAAAGGACTCGTTGGCCATAAAGTTGGCCCAAAGGCCAGACAAACAGGAATTGATTGACAAAAATATAATTCCTGTGATGTCTGAGAATGAAAGACAGGACACACGAGAAGCTATCGGTACTAAACTGTCGCGTCGTCTGAGCTTAAGACCGACGGCCGAAGAGTTAGAACAAAGAAATATTCTTAAACAACAAACAGCCGATGAAATGCTCCTGGACAAAGAGAAGAAGAAACAGACTCTTATTAGAAAAGTATTATAGCATTGACTCTATTATGACATCGACTGTAAACCCAATTAACTCTTAACCCAAATGTTTAGTTGAGTTTCCGTCCGACGATCGAAGAACTGAAGGAACGAAAGATAATTCGTTTCAATGATTACGTGGAAGTGACCCAGGCTAATGACTACGACAGGCGCGCCGACAAGCCCTGGACTCGACTCACACCCAAGGATAAGGTACTGTATTTTGTTGGTTAGTGTGCTGTCATTTTCTGATTGCTTTTGACTTATCGCTGATAATAGGCTGCGATTCGGAAGGAATTGAATGAATTTAAAAGCAGTGAAATGGAAGTCCATGAGGACAGTCGTCATATGACCAGGTATTACATGATTCATGTTATCAATACTATCAATATTATCAATACTATGGATGCAATGATAATAACCTCGAAATCAATATTTCTGAATAGGTTTCACAGACCATAAGAATGGGATTCTATAGTAAAATATGGTTTGACTGCAAAACGTGTAAAAATACTGTGATTTTCGAAGCATTGCTATAATTGACGGCAACTCTAACTAAAACACTATTCAATTGTACTATAATTGTCGTAAACTTCACTTCTTTTGCAAGCGATTCAAAGGTTTTTATGCCAAGAATTTGTCATTATATGAGATGAGCGCCGATAGGTTTTTCCTTCTTTTCTGAATGACATTTGGCTCAATTATCTCCAATATTTTATACCATTATTTCCAATATTTGTAAATTATATACACATTAGTAATGATTATTATTATTATTATATTATTTAATATCCCATTAAATTGTTTTAATTATTTTCATTTGTAAAGCAATAAAATCCATAAAAAATACTAACAATTTGTTCAACAAATTCGCAAATGTTTTAAAACTTTTTTTGATTCCAAACCAAACGATATTAATGTTTAATTGAATACATTCCCCAAACGTGTCATTGCTTTCATTGCTTTCTCTTTTTGTAAATTCTATTTATTCAGTGATTACTATATTTTGTCAATTATTCTGAACTCAATTCAATTCTTCTCATATTATGTATTATTTGTATTCAATTATAAGTTTAGTTATAAAACATTTTAAGTCTGATTTATGTCTGCTTTTTATAATTTCTTAAAAGCATAGCTCAGTTTTGGAAGAAAATAAACAATTCATTCGATATTTTAGGAATGATTTTCTTATAAACTGATAATTAATTTAATAAAAGTTTTACTAAAAAAATCCGAATTCATCTCAAATTAAGTGAATTTATTTCGTTTACAAGTTTATAGAGGAGTATATAGTTTTGTTTTTCCTGTCTAACCAGTCATCTCCACTATTCTACGCTTGTCTATACTACGTGGGTCATCTGCAGAATGCAGAGATGAGTCAGTTCTTAATAATTGCGCACAAATAGGAAATCATTAGATTTATGCGATTGGAATGGGTTTGGAATCTTCGCCGACCCGGGGCTCACATTTCGAAGAAATGGTTGTTTGAATTAATATTTCAATTAAGCGCTGATTCTATATATCATAACAAAAGTATTTTTAGGTTCAGATGAAAAAGTAATCATTTGTTCAATGACTCAAATAATAAAAATTTAATTTAATTTTTTTTCAAAAACTAATTTCGTATAAAATGCAAAAACAATTAAAAAATAAATATAAATAATTGAATGAAAACATAATATTATTTGAATATTAATCGAAAGACTGTTTGGAAATGTCGACCAAAATCTTGTCATTATTTTTATTGCTTTTGATTTCAATTTTCTTGCAATCAATGGATTTAATGCTCAATATCTCAAACGAATCGCTTTTAGAAAAGTAGTTGATCTGAGCTCTGGTGATCCGGTCCACAATCAGGATCACCGGAACGGAAATCACGACCGAAACCAAGAGTTTGTGGATCTGTTCCATAATCTTCTGATAAATGACTGTCGAATTGGCGTAAATGATGACTAACTTAAGGTTCGGATTAAGCGCTAAATTGATGGCCAGTTCTTCGGAAATGGAGGCCAGAAGTTGTGTTGAGTCGGAAGCCATGAAAATATTCATTTGTTTCAATTGATAACTATTGGACACAATGTCTGAGAAATGTCTTAAATTGAATCCTTCGATGCCATCGAAGACAAGGATTATTGGATTCAAGTCATCGACGGATTCGTCCGAAGAGTTTCTGTCACTTTGTTGACTGTCTTCGCTCAGACTCACAAACAGGTGTTCCTGAGTGTCAACAAGCAATGGTTGATCTCCTTCTTCAGCATCTATTCGGCCATTAGTTTGGATGTGATTAAGAGAATTGTCTTTTGGTTTATGTATTGAATACTTATTGAACACATGTTTACAGATATAGTGAACCCATATATTCGCGTCAATCAAATGGCTTTCACTCAAGTCTATCATAAAGACCATACTTTTGTCCATCACTTGTGGATCAATTGGTGGCTCTCGAGGCCTAAGTCGAGACATAAGACTAATGCCATTCTCTGTACTTAAACTCATAATCGGATCGAAAGTTTAGCCAAATTTATATCATTTTCAATGTTATTAAACAAAAAATACTTAAAACTAATAAATAATTAAATAAAAGTAAATTATTTTTGGTTTACTATAAGTGAAAAACAATTGAAAACAAAAGTTTTTTAAATGCATTTGAAATGAAAATAAACAAAACATAAATCTGACAAACAGTGCAATCAAACTGAGCTTAAGTATAGGTCTTCACAGGAATATATTCGTTTGAATCAAAATCAGCTTAAGCTCAGTTTCTCATTATTTCAGCAAAAGTTAAAACATTTAAATTCCAGTTGAGATGAAAAGACTTTTTTGATTCAATTAAATAAAGAAATGAAAACTAAATAGAGTTTAAAATCAATATTAGAAAAGTGATTGGGATTGGATGCGGACATGTCTAGTCTGGGCTGAACTCAAGTGACACCAGTTTGTTGTGAAAGTGCTCTCCTCTGTACAGAGCGTAGAGTACTGTACAGACTGTGCAGTCCATCAAATATGGAGTTTCCCATAAAATCATTATTATTTTAATCATCCGTTCATTCATTTAAATTGTAAATCAATTTCATTCATAACTAGTCTATAGTTAATAAATGATTGAAATTATGGGTAAATCTAATGAATGTCAATATTTATCTATAATTATACATATATTTGATTAGATTTACATTTCTATCCATTCATTATAATTACGTTAATTGTATACAAATTTAAATGAATTTTCATTTCTTTTGATTTCTTTTTATTTTGAAATATATTTTATTTTTGCAATAAATAAATGTTTACTTGAATTGACTGTTAGTTTAGTCCAGACTTAGGATAATTGAAAACTGATTTGAATTGATTTGAAATATATATATAAATAATTAATATATGTTTTGTTTGCACTGTCTGTTCAGATGATAACAAAATAAGTGATAATAATATTTGGGATAACTCTTGACATTTGACTCAACACTTACTCTACAGTAAAAGTAATAAAGAGCAGAACTAGTCTTTAACATTAGTGCTATACCTTAGCATTAGAACCAGTTTCTGGTTCAAAAAATTCAGTCAACACTCTTTAGGTTTAAATTAATCCAAAGATTATATTTTCAATATTAAGTTTGGGATTAGTATCGATAAAGTGTTAAACTGTTTCAGTTTAACCAGAAACTGGTTCTAATGCTAAAGTATAGCACTAATGTTAAAGACTAGTTCTGCTCTTTATTACTTTTACTGTATGTACAGATAATTAGATTCATCCCCCGAAATGGCACTTCAGTGCAAAGACAAAACACTCTGGGTCCGGAACGCACTGGTTACATTGCAGATGCCCGGTAGGTGTATTTAAAAAAGAATATTAAATCACCATGATCATTGTATGTCCTTAATTAAAGAAACAAATTCAACATTAAATCAAATCCATAATTATATAAGTTGAACTAGATCATTCTTGTTAACAAGTGGAACAAAAAAAGTATTCTTATTTAAGTAGAATAATACTGAGCATGCTAAATATGACAGTATATAGAATGCTAATTGAATATCCAAATAGAACACTGGTTCGATTGTAAGTCCAACCGCGGACTATAATATGCTGTAAAGCTTCCAATGGTTGTGTGAGTGGAGTGTAATCTGTTATATAGCGCACAATCGATGGTATGGTTTCTTTCGGCCAAAAAATACCCGAGATGGTCGAGAATATTACAAGGGCCAATATATCCATCGACTTTGAGAGGGGAGAAAATTTTAAAAATAATTAAAATCCATATTTGATACAATTAGGGCTAAATTGACTTAATTTCGATCATTTCGGTCATTCTACCTCCCTCTATCAATATATCTAGATTCGCTGAGCTTGGCAATCAATAATGTTAAATATGTGTAAGGTCGCCAGAGAGGGGGTATAGCTGTGGCTAAAATGACAGACACAATGGCCGCGAAGATGGTGTTTAAAGTCGAAAATTACCGGATTCTGACCGAAATTCGATCTAAATTAATAACAATTCAGCACTAATTGAGTTGAATTTAAGCTTTATTTAACCGAAATTCTATCAAAATCGGCCACATATAATGTGAATTTTGTTATACCAGGCTTGAAATGGCGATCTAGCCATTTGTGGTGGTCTGGCACACGTCTTAAAACACAGGTGGGAAGTATTTTGCCAATTTCAAAACAAGGTGAGCATTTTATCTATACCCTCTTGCACATCCCCACATAATGCTATAGAAAAAGTGCAACAGTTGTGACTTAAACTCTTACCAGAACAACCAGATGTTGTTTAGAACAGATCGCATTAAACATGCCCAGTACAGATCCTTGATATCCTTGTAAGAATAAAATTAAATATATATCCAGGTAACTGCCCTTTTGTTCGGAACCATTTATTATAAAGCCAACGCTCATATAAATGGTTGCCATTATTATTGTTAATATGATATTCTGAGTCACATGAGTCACATATATTTCTAAAGGTCTGACGCCAGAAGACTTTAATCGCTGTAAAGAACCATGCTCTCTTTCCCAAAAAAAATGATGGCCAGAGTATGCCAGGGAACTTATCCAGATTATAAGAAGTATAATTCCCGGGGCATATAAGTTGTATAGATTCTGTTCCAAACTTCCATAGACTACTTGTTCGACTTGTATTGGATTCATAACGCGATTCAAATCAGTGCCAAATTGTTCGCTCATTTTGTCCATTAGTTTTGACAATGCATTCAATAATGACCTGTATATTAATATCACAATAAACTGTTTTGTATTATCTACAAAGAGCCGGATTTCACTTTGATCCAGGTCAATGTCTTCCGCGTCATATAGAAAATTAACTCTATTTTCAAAAGCTTGCGAATAGTTTTGTTTGAATACAAGAGTCATATAATTATATCCTTTGACTACTGATTCGATTGCAGTCTTATTATCCGTGAAATGGTTTAAACGAATGGAATCATCGATTGAGTCGAGGAATAGAAGCGAGATATTGGGATTGTGGTCAGCATTATATACTCCTATTGGAAGGTTACTCGGATTTTGAAACAATGCTATTCTTAAAGAGAAAATAACAATAATCGGTAGGATTAGAAAAAAGATCACATTGATTATTCTTCTTTTGACCAAGATCAAATTCATTATTAGCATTGCCTCAACACGTCTTATATTGAACTTTACGTCAGATTTGTTTTCTTCAATATTATCCGGATTACACGTAGGCTTAGCCGAGACAATTTCATTGCTTGCTCCTTCCCCATTCAAATCACCCTGGAGCAAGTGAAGATAAACCTCTTCAAGCAATTCACAATTGTATTGCCTGAACAATTGACGTGGATCATCTTGCTTGATTATGGTTCCATTGCTCATAAAGGCAACATTGGCTGCACTTTTGGCCTCTTCTATGTAATGCGTTGTTATTATTACAGTTTGCTCTGATTTTGATAGAGAAATATAAGCTTGCTCATTATTGGAAATGATAAAAATGATATAATCTATACTGGCAGAGATAGGCAAAGAGGATACAATTAGGGGTATATTTCCCTCTAGAATTTTGGCTGAGTCTGACCTCCCTTCTTTTTTTTCGCTAAGCGCCGGATCCCGTCCTCTCAATCCGGTGGCAAAATTTTTTAGAAAGTTTCACAAATAACAAGCACGAACGTTATTATCAGGGAGTATACTTGGGATCTATTGGTGATAATATTGATAATTTAGTCATTTGAAGATAATTGGGTCAAATGGTATTCGTAACTATAGTATTCATCTGTAGTAAAACTGCTTTAGCTGTGTTAACAATCACAACATTGTTGGAAAT
>JAQIWA010001379.1:0-18831 GCA_034693305.1 Eueremaeus valkanovi | reverse complement strand
AGTCCAAAAAGTCGGATATTTGAGGACCCCCTGCCGGGCGCCCCCTCTAGCTAGGAACTTTTTGAAAACTGATTTATCATCCTTGGACCTTCCTCTATCGAAAGCCGCTGAGCGACTTTTGATTTGGTCGATAGCCCGAAGCTGCCCACAACTACGGTATGGTCCTTTGTGAACATTTCATACTTTGCTTTTCAAAATTCTACGGAATTTCGGCAAAATTAGATAATTTTAAGATAAATTGACATAATTGCGGCATAATTGGCCTAGTGGTAACAGGTTGGCTCCCTAGGACAAAGGTCCTGGGTTCGAATCCCTTACCCGCCTACCACTATTTATATGGCTGTAAGAGTACAGTCCAAGTATAGTTTAATGGTACATGGCAGATCAAAGGTTTCCAAAATAAAGCACAGAAGTTGCTACAAAAGCATTCCAGATGGGTCCTCTTTCAAAAATGAACCCAGAATACATTTGAACATTTCCCTCCTCAGATACAGTATCTCAAATTACATAACCTGTAGTATTATAGTGACCAAGAATGTCTAAAATATGCCAATAGCATAATACTGTAGTATTAATAGTATACAGGTACATCAATTAGTCTACGAATACCTGTATATAATATACTATATATAATATTATTATTTACTAAACCATAGCTTCATTTCGTTTGTCTGGCAATAAACTGCTGACTTATGTAAAGGAAAAAAGTATCGATTATTTAAATAAAATGTTACAAAACTATTAAAACTTATACTAAAATAGAGTAAGTGTTGAGTCTTGTAAATAGTGATCAATAGATGCAATAATTTGAGACACACTATACGAATGCCAACAATATTTGTATTGATTTTAACCGAATATTCTAAATGAAAATCGAAGAGAAATGACATTTTCATAGTATTAATAATTACACAGTATTTGCAAATGCATTGTATATCACATGTCTTGATAGCAATTATTACATTTCTTACAATTCAATTAATTATAATAAATAATTATCTTTTCTAATAATTGTTTTAATTTAAATATTTCTCATTTTTTGTTTCCAACTTATTTCGCTTTAAATCGTATGAATGAATGAAATTTTTAGTTTGAATACAATTATTAATTTTAAAGATTGAAACCATTTTAATGTTTAATAAATACATAAATGGATAATAAGTTTAGAGAATATCTTATAATTTGAAAGCCTAGTCGAGTAGTCAACGGAATAGACATCTAATTGAATAGCAATTAAATTGGATTCGACTTTGAATTCATATCTAATCCTTTTAACTGATCTCTTGCTTTGCTAATGAACTCAACCTTGTATTCCGAATGCACTCTATATCTCGAGTGTAATTCTTTATCGATATTAACATTACTGCAAATGTATCGACAATTTAATATATTTTGTTGTTTTTATTTCCATATTTTCTATATATAACTGAATTATAAGACAATTATTTATATTTAGAAATTGTTTATTTACTTCAACTCAAATAAGTTCTAAAACTTATAGTATATTATAAAACCGAAAGTGATTTACAAGTAATTAAAAGTCAAAAAATTCTTTTCTTTAACCAAATCTGATATTTAAGACTTTGTTTTCAACAGAATTTTCCCAAATATATAAAGAAATGTGAGCTTAAGATAAGAGTTTTCTTTGTTTTTATTATGTTTTATAATTATATCGTATTTACATAATATTTAATATTACGTTATATTACAGTAATATATAATTCTATTAACACTTACAGTATATCTGTTTCTCAGTTCACAGTCGGTCTGAGAATATCTTTTTCAATATTTATATAAATATTGTTTTCATTTAATTTCAATTTTCTTCTAATGAATTGAGAAAATTCAATAAAATTATTTACATATTATAGATAAGCTTAAAGTAGGCTAAACTCCTTATTTAAACTAGCACCCAGCTACTATGATACTGTAACAGTAGGTTAGATTATTTGTAGTCTAAAGATTTTGAATGAAAGCATTAAATGTTTTGTTTCTATGAATTAAATGCTATTAAACTTATCGACCAATGAATTGCTGGTAAATTTAAATATTAATATATTTGTATTGAAACAGCATTTATGTTAAGTATGGCCACAATGATGGGTGGGATAGGCTATCAGGACGTCATAGCGTCGATGGCCGGACAGAGCAATGAGTCGACCGCTCCTCAGAGAAAGATATCCCGAAGCGAGACAATACATTCGGGGCACTTCATGGTCTCGGAAATAGAGGACAGCGAACAAGCGGTCGAACAGGTGGCCAATGAACCGGCGCACGAGTCCGACTATGAACGGCCGGTCGAATCGTCCGATCCATTGATTAAATATGATTTGGAGGCGGAATGTAAGGAAACGACTCAAACCTATGTCTACGGACCCATGTTTTCCAACACAGTGTCGATCGACGGCTCACTTACCAAACTGTTTGAGTGCATGAGTCTGGCCTATAGCGGGAAGATCACATCCCCGCGCTGGAAGACTTTCAAAGGACTCAGATTGAAGCTCAAGGACAAGATCAGACTCAACAACATAATATGGCGGGCCTGGCATATACAATGTGCGCTCCACTGCTCCTATCAGTTGATATCATAGACTAATTGTTTGCCTTCATTACAGACATCGCCGGAAGGAATCCCATTGTCTGTCAATTCTCTTCACCCGTCGACAGCGATCGGCACAAGAAGATCGAAGCAGTGATTCTGGAGGGCAAGTACTGGAAGCGTCGAATGGCAACAGTGACTGCAGAGTACCAGAAATGGAGGCTTTACTACCGAAATGTCGGCAGACCTCCGACGCCTTCACGACCCGTAAGTCTGTTCTCTATTAGAAATCTATTATTAATTGATTTTGAATTCAGAGTTCATTCGATTGGGAGAACTGGAACTCTGGGTTCAACACAATGTCTGAATGCGCTTCTGATGGTTATTCCGACTTCAGTATGGACTTCACTGACTCCCTGTTCAGTCAATTACTTCAACCAAATCTAATCGATTTCCCGAATCCACGAGAAATAGGTTTCAAATCATTTTCAGAACAATTTGATAATTGAATCGGTTTTTAATTCAGTTTCCTTTCGGCCAAAAGCGCGGTCAGGTATGGGTGCGGAGTTCATGCAACCCGGGTTAGTTCAGCTGCAGCCAAATCTGGATGACTTTATGGACACATTCGAGCCCTTACAAGGTTTGACTCAAACGGCCTAAAGATTGAGACATTAAAACTCATTTCATATACAGAACTGTTCTTTAACTCCAAAAACATGTCTTCATTGCCGACATTACCCGAAGAAACGAATGTCGAGACGAACTCCAATTCCAATGTTTGCCAACAGAACACAAAAATGAGTCAATCAGTGAGTGTTTGCTTAGATTTGAATATCTATTGCTTATTATGATTACTACCGATCCAAAGATGGCTGAGATGTCGGCTCCGGGACTCTTCAATTCACTCCTCTGTCAGACATCGACTGCAAACTCGACTTCAATGCAAACCTTTTCGGTCGACAACAATATCGACAATAAAAGTCTTACGAATTCTTGTGTACAAAATCAAACTCAAATGAGTTCAGAAATGCATGACTCGCTTCACTCCATTCAGCCCAACATCATATCCCAACCCATACCCCAACCGCTGTCGGAACCAATGGCTCAAACAATGCCAGTAATCAACGACTTAACTGCCATACAATCGAAGCCAATGCAGGACTCAATGTATAATCAATTCTCATCGCCAGTAATGGAAACACAAAGTTCAGTGCCTTTACCTCTCAGCCAATCGCCTGTCCATTCGGGCGTTCACTCTAAAAATCGAGCGCAGGTCGCTTTCAATTTTGCTCAAACGGACAGCTCTTCTTCGTATCCATCACTCACTAGAATTAGTCCCAACACTCAGTCGTTCGGTGCGAAGAGCACTCAATATAAAAAGAAGTATAATATGACTGTGCAATCAGCAACGCCTGTCTCTCCCGAAGCTAATAACCAGAAGTTCATTGTCCCTAAGTTTGTACCCATTAAGCAGAGATCGCGCGAACGGAGTATATCGACGCCGCATATAAACAACGATAGCAGTGCTATACAGCCGTTCCCTTCAATACCAATCCAGGCGTCGGCCATCTCTCTGACAGACATACACTCTTCTGGAGCTAACCATAACGTCGAGCGCTCTTCATCTCTGCCCGTCTATAATCGAGAGCCGACTCGACGCAGAGGTGTTGTCTCAATGCCGAGGAATGTGACCAATACTGCCATATCTACCAGTGCTTCGACGGCTAATATTTCGTATGCATCGCAACAATCACTGCAACAATCGATGAAATTGTTGCCAATCGGTGGACAGCAGCCCATTAGGGGCCCGACTCAAGTGCCATCTAACTGTGCAGTGCCATCATATATCCCGCCCCAATACGTGGTTTCCAATACCTACCACCCAACTCAAGTACCCTCGAGTGGAAACACACTGATCGCACGTCTGTTGACTTCGAACTCATTGAACAACATTTCAAACGACTCTTCGCAACAGATTTACTCCAATCAAAGCGCAGCTCAGAATTTGAATTTGTCTAACAGTGCGGCCGATAGGCCCACAACTATAGACGCCTCTTGTATTGGTATTCGAACTCAGGTCACATCCGGTGCCAATGAAAAGAGTCAGTTCGTGTTTGGGCCTGAATTCAGAGAAGCGAACATATCGTCAATGAGTGGCCAATCGATTGGAGCGAATATGAAACAGAATTTCGTTATGCAATCCAATGCCAGAGTTGGTTCGCCGTCTACTCAATCACATCAAATGCCATCTCTCGTCAAATCTCGTTCATCGCCGGTCAGAATGTCTTCAGTGAAAGACTCGTCGTTCGCAGGCATCCAATCGCTGCCATCGCCTCCTCTGAGTTCACCCGTAAAGACCCCCAAATCTAAAACAGTTAAGGAGAGGATCCAATACAAAGAGCACCGAAGGGTTTGCCACATAAACGCTGAGCAGAAGCGTCGGTGCAATATAAAGAACGGTTTCGATACTCTCAGAAGTCTATTGCCGTCAATCAGTCAGAACACGAACACCAAAGTGAGCAAAGCAGCAATGCTTCAGAAGGGGGCCGAACACATCCGCACCCTTAAGAACGAACGCCAATCACAACAGGAAGAGTACGATCTCCTGAGACAACAGGTGGAGAGCCTCAACCAAACAATCGGGTCAGTCAGACCTACTGTCCACTTGTTCTATATTTTATTTGAACAATGATTTCTAAACATATCTATTGTTTCGATAGTGTCTTTCAAAACCAGTTGCCGGCCACAGGTGTTCCCATGTCATGCCAGCGCTCGACTCAGACCAGAGAGCTCTACGAGAATTATGTAAAAGAGAGGACTTTTCAGAATTGGAAGTTCTGGATCGTAAGTATTGAATATAATTATCAATAATTCAATTATATTTTGTCTCTCTTTTAATCATATTCTGTGCCAATCGCACCATTAGTTCAGTATAATAATGGAGTCGTTATGGGATTCGTATAACAATACTGTTTCGACTTCTAATGACGAAGAGATGTCTAAAACGCTATTTCGTTGGTTAGAACAGAACTGTTGTCTCATTCGATTGAGGAAAGGTATGCATTGACTCACAGAACAGAACATATTTTAATTGCAATCAGAATTCACTCTTCTTTTGGAATTTTTTAGTAATTAATTATAAAAAAAATTAAAAAAAGATTGAATTCAACTCTTAGTTCAAGGCTTTTGATGTTATTATAAATTTTTTACAAACGATTGCTTTAATTGCTTTTACGTTTGTATTAATATTACATATAATAGCTATTCATAGCTATACTAACATAATGTCAGACTTTGCCAAACATTGGCAAACATTGCTATCCATTGCTAACACTCACGCAATTGCTTTGTCCGACAGATGTGTTGAATTCGTTGTGCTTTTTGAGCACTTCTACGAACATATTAACGAATCCAAAGTCATTACCAGACGAAGCAGTGCTGGCGGTCACGAAAAAGGAGAAACCATTGTCTTCATGAGTGAGTTGTAATTGAGTCCGACGTCTGTATACAGTAATGCAAAACAAGAGCTTTTCTACAATTTTTAATCGATTCGCACATTAATTGATTTTAAATACTTTATTAATAAAAACAATTCTAAACAATCATAAGATGAGTACAAATCTGTTTTTATAACTTATTATTTGCCATAAAATTATAAAAATATATATAAATAGATAAAAACAAATCTTTTCTTTTTAATCTCATTATAGCATAATTTGGAAATTTTACGAAAAGTTATCATTGAATAAAAATTATAGCATATTATTAACCAAACACTTGTTTCCATTGATTTACAGATATTTTTATTTTGCTTTTATTTGATTTCATTCTAAATCTGATTTGTTTTCACTAAAAGTGCTTGAATTCTATATTCTCTGTTCTCTGGTCTTGGAATGACTCGGAATATACTACAATATACTACATGTGATACAAATACTGTATATTTATTTTGATTTCTATTCAATCAAAAAATAATTTTTCAATTTTACGAACCATTGGAGCGAATTATAAAGAGTTTTGAATGAATTGATTCTGTTTTCATATATCAATTGAAGGTTAAAAAGAGTTTTGTTTCTGAATTGATAAACGAAAACAAATTGCATAAGAATTGCATTGAATAGCCATTGATTGGGCGGAACGACATCTCGTAAAACCTGTTTATCTTTTGTACATTTATAGACATAATCATTGAAGTTGTTCCCAATCGTCACTATTACACAGGTCTTACAGCCCACACACCTTTTTGATTGTAATTATGTCCCAATTTTGGAAAGAGTTTGCACTATCTCTCTATCTGTCTGTCCAATCAAGTTTCGTCACTCTCTTTGAACATCTTTTCTCCAAATCCTTTCTCTTCAGACGATTCAAACTTTTCAGTCGAAAAGAGTTGTTATTTAGACTTTCAAAGTGATAGTTGTCTGTAGAGCACAGCCATGGATGACAGTGCCTTCTCCTACTCCAGAGGTATTCTCCGGATATTCTGATACCTTTAATATAGCATTCAATTCATTGAAGCGGAATATTCTCTGTCACTGTTAGGCAGCAGTCCTTTCAATAATAGTGTATTGACTGCCGATACCGACGATTTCATTGTTGGCGATCGGGTTTGGGTTAATGGCGAGAAACCTGGTTATATCCAGTTCATCGGAGAGACCAAATTTGCCAAGGGCGAATGGGCCGGAGTCGTGCTAGACCACTATGACGGCAGGAATGACGGCTCTATCCACGGAATTCAATACTTCCAATGCGAGCCTAATCGGGGTAACTGATTTGCACCAGAAGGGAACAGTTGGACTGAAACAATTTGACACTTTCTCGTTGGACAACAGGTATATTCGCGCGTTTGTATCGCTTGACTCGATATCCTTTGGACAAAAGCGGACGAAGACTTGTGGACACCGGGATCATGAAGAGGAGCAGATCTACGACACCCGATGGAAGATATCGTACGACTACTACTCGATTCACTACCAGTCCATCTGTGCCTTCATATGCATTGCCAACGCGTCCGTCGAAAGTAGTGACAAAAATGACGACAACGACAACAACACTCGACGATCACAACCACAATCTGAGGATTGGCGACAAAGTTATTGTCCACTCGAAGGACAGGGGAATGCAAACGGGACGCGTCCGCTATGTTGGCCGGACATCATTTGCGAGCGGACATTGGGTTGGAGTTGAACTCGACGAGCCGTACGGCAAGAATGATGGATCTGTCGCCGGAAAGAGGTCTGAATTCTTATATTTTACGGCAATTATTGCAACAAAACTCTGTTTAACTTTATTTGAGTTAATCTGTCTTTCAATCATATCTTAACAATAGTTTAATTTCAGTCTCAACTCAAATATTGACAATTAGTTTCACTGATATATCAAACAGAAGATTAAAAATATGTCCTTGAATTGTGTGCATACAGTCATATAAAGCCTTTTCTTAATGTTTCAAATCAATCAAAAGTCATTAAAAATAAAAAGTCCTCCCAATCCTTAACTTAGCTTGAACATGTTAAAATTCTTTTTCTGGGATCGAGAAGTTTTGCTCCTGTTTCACCCAGTAGCTTTATATTGAACTCTAACCATTTACCTTGAAAATATATCAATACTTTCAGAAGAATCAGATTCTGTCGACTCTCTGTCGAAGTTTTGTTTTGATTCATTCATTGACTCAAATCTTTTAATTAATACGAATCTAATAATACTTTCTGTGTAGGCCTGTGCCCGTGTAGATTAGGTATGTGCAAGCTATTGATACTACACCTCCGAGTTGAAATTGGCAATATAACCTATGTGTTTTGATAAACTCAAGGTCCTAATCATGATTGGCTTAATTTATTAAAATTTACTCAAACGCTAAAACTCAGAATTTCTGAGTTTAAGCTCCATTTGTAGCCTTGAGGTCACAATATTATCTGCCCTACCCTATACCCTGCCACCCAATTCGTGGAGCACAGCTATACTAGAGTTAATCTCATGCGAAAGAATCTTTTAAAACAAATGTGATTACAATATTTTTGACCCAGTTCCAATTTATTTTCTTTTAATTTCTTATATTTGAATAACCATTGAATCCATCCAGATACTTCACTTGTTCATCAATGCGGGGACTGTTTGCGCCTATCGAGAGAGTGGTTAAGGGGGAGCCAACCCGGTCTATAACCAAAACCAGAATTATCAACACTAATACAACTCCGTGGAGGACAACAACTCGGGTAATGATAGCATATCTACTGTATATCAAAAGTTTTAGATCTTTTCCTATATTAAGCAATATTTTCACATTCAGTTCCAGCTATAGAGTTGCTGCCATTCCGGCTCAGTTACTATAATAAGAATTGTCGGACAAAAGACATTCATTCGATTTGATACGAAATTTTCACATCAATTATAAGTCATATAAATATAATTAAATATTTTAGAGTTCATTAACAATCTGTGGAAAACATTTTCGCATCAATGCGTCCAATGATTAGCCTTTCTTTAAATGCTTTTTAATTAAATTTTAATATAAATGAATTAATTGCTTAGTAATTGTTATTTTTGCGCTAATAGTAGTCCAAACAATTTGTAAGTTTCTGTTAAACTAACAAATCATACGAATAATCGCTTAAATCGTGTTTTGTTTTTGTGTATAATTTTTAGATTACATTGATTTTCAATTTTATTCGGATTTCAATTTAACTTTGAATAAAAAAATAAACATTTATTTGAAGCTTCGATTCGCTTGAGTTTATTGATTGCTTATACTGTACTGTAAATACAAATTCATGAAAAAGAGTTGAATTGGATATCTTTGGGCATAAGATTAAAGACAAAAGAGTTTGCACTGTTTATTATGACCATGTTAGATTTTGAAAAATCCAACCAATTTATTTTGCAACTACAATGATAGCAATTGTGGTCAGATTTGATTTTTAAAAAGTAGTTTCAGCCCCAGCACATTTGATTTTTGATACTTTTAATATTTGGCTAAATTCTCTTTAAATGTCTGCAAAGCTTTCGTCAAAAATACGAGAGTATTATTGAAATCTATGTTAAGGAGTAATAAAAGAACAAAAACTTAAATAAATAAATAAAAGTTTAAATAAATACTTATTTCTATGGCTGTATTGACTCTATCCTTGAATTGATTTGAATAAAATTGAAAAGCATTTCAATGAATCACTTTATGAGACATAACACCCGAACAAAAACAAATTCTGTGAATCGGAATTGAACTGAAAACTGACAATAAGTGCTGCAAATAGTGTGGGTGTTTGTAAACTTGAAAACTTATGCGCTTGGATTCTAGGTTACGCATCCATACTCTCTAATCGAGTAACTGTTCCCAAGTTTATCGTTATTAAAAATAACTTTTATTCTTAATATTTATTCGTTTGTCAACTCAACAAAAATGGTCGACAATTATTACAATTAATAAATTCAGAAATGATTTATTGATTTGATTATTCAAATTACAATATTTTAACATTTATTTGAAGTTTAATTTCAATGGAAATAATAGATGAAAATTATTTATGAAAATGTTTGAGTTATTGGATTCCGTGTGACTTATTAATACTTAACCACTAATATTATTCTTGAGGTAAGTTATCCTACACTTCATTTTGAAGGGTATTTCAATACATTTCTAAATTCAATATCAAGTCATCTTTGAGTCAGAAACTTATTATTTATACGTATATTCTTCTTAACATAAATTGGAGAATAAAAATATTTGTATTTATTCTCTCATTTTTGATGACAAGAATTTTGTTTATCTCAATATATGTTTTCACTTTTAATGTAAGTATTTTCAGGATTTCAGTCAAAATATACTCAAGACTGAAGTTGAAGAGTTACCCAATACTTTCCATGGGGCAAATAAAATGTTTTTTACCAATCGTATTTGAGGTCACCCACCTCCTTCTCAAGTGGACACCGCCGAGCCTTTTGCAGGCAATGCTTTAAGCATTTGGTTTCGGTGCGGGTTATGCCACACCTCTAGACTCCAGACTTTGCAAACAGAATGAGTTTCAATCGATATATTCAAGAATTATGAGAGTATAGTATACTTTCACAAATGTCACTAATACAGCACATTTTACCCAAATTGATTGAATGGATTAAAGTGGACTTTTAGGCAAAATATCTTTGAATTAATTTAAATTCAAATATAATTTTTTTTGGGTTTGGTATAAAATGACACAAAATGGCAAAATAATGTGTTCTGGGTAATGGTGCCGGGGTAATGAATGCAATCACAGAAAGTTTATTAATTAAAAGCCTTTCCATACGTGTGCAGTTGACTAATTTACTTTGCATCTGGTCCATATCTACAGTTCAATGCATTTATTAAATGAAGCTGTTTCCTATTTATAAACGTTCTATTTTTGAGGTAATTTTAATCACTGACAAAGATTTCCATGCTAATTATATTTCAATTTTCAATATATGTAGAAATATCCCTCCTAAGGAACCTTAGACTATTTAATAAAGATGTCTGCCATTGACGTAGCTGTAGGGGCCAATTAATATTTAATTGCAATGATCCCTTTCCACATTAATTTTTCAATTAATTAAATAGGCAGTAATTAAAATTATAATTGTGCTTTGTTAACATCGATCACATTGTGGTTATTATTGACTCCTCTTTCATCCATACGATTCAAGGGCTGAAATGAAGTTATTTGCATATATCCGAACAATCGATGATATCTGAGGACCTTGCTAAGGATAGTTCTACATATATTTTATAGTTTTAGATATTCATTGACTCCTTCGTTCAAATTCTTGCACAATTTGTTAATAACCAGTACTCTCGACGATATGAGAAATGACAGAAACGAAGTCAATCGAGAATAATATGTATTCTCTTGTTAGTCTTATAAAAGACCTTTATGCTTTTGATAAATGTGTGAATTTTGATTTTATAGCCAATTAATTGTATAGTTATACTAAAATGATTGCAATTTAAACCATATTTCTACCCCGTGTGGTTTACTAGTTATTCAATTTTGAAATTTCAAGTTCAATACTTTGGCCCAAAAGTGAAATTTGGGCCAGTTCATTTTTAAAATATCTTAATATTAATCTTATATTCTTACATTAATTTTCTCAATTTTGACTTTTGGGCCAAATTTGTATTGAACTTGAAATTTCAAAATTGAATAACTCGTAAACCACACGGGGTAGAAATATGGTTTAAATTGCAAACTCAATCATTTCAGTATATCTTTCCAATTAATTGGCTATAAAATTAAAATTCACACTTTTATCAAAAGCATAAAGGTCTTTTAATGGTCAGGATCGTTGAGACTAGGATATATAGAGTGAGGTAAAATGGCGGATTTCTCGGCTTAAACCCCAAGAAGGTATAGGGGGTGGTAAAATCGTGTGCAACTTCCGACCAAGATACTATGTAACCTACAAACACTATAGCTTAAATTTGAGAAGATGCTTGAAATTTAAGTGAGCTAGGAACGATTGCGAACAACTCGCAAAAAATGATTGAAAATACAGTCCTTTTAATAGTCATCATTGAATGCGCGCTAAAGTGTTTGACTGTAAATAAGGGCAAAACATAATTGAAGTGCATATAAATGATAGCGTATTAAAGAATGTGAATAAATAATAAAAACCAATTCTTATTGAAATATATTCTTAATGTTCTTATGCGTAAAGTTCTATAAAAAGAATATTTGCGCGAATGAGAGGAAAGACTTGTTGGCACAGATTCTGAGTCAACAAACAAATATAAAATATAAAAATCTAAGCATTTCTTCACACTTTTATTGGAGCAAAACTGTCTTTCTATTCAAGTGTAGAGTATATGCATTGCAATCGATTGCAAAATGAAAAAGGCTTTCAATTCTGTATTCAAAGTAAAGAATAACTCGAATAATGAAAGCAATTCAGCGAACAATTCGCTTCGAAAAAGCAAATTAGATGATTCCGGTGATTAAAATGATATAACTTTTTATTTATCTTCTTTGCGATCTTCTTAATCGAAAGTTATTTATAAATCATTAGCTAATGATTAGACTTTTATCACATGTTTTGTTTCAATTTAATACTTATGTTACGAAAAAATATATAACATTTTCTGAACTAAATGTTAATATTCTGTATTTAATTGCAAAAGACTTAAACAGAAATCTATTCCAAACAATATTGACTTCAAATTGTTTTCTATGATATTATTCTTATATTTAGGTTCTCTTTCTTCGCCTACAAAACAATATTCTGGTTCTGAAAACTTTGACGGTTTAAGTGAATCAGAAGCCAATTCTGATAAGACAATGAAAAGTAGTAATTCAACTATTCTTGGCTCTAATTTCGATAAGTCATCAGATTTTTTCAAACACCAAGTAAGACACCAATACATACTCTAATTCTTATAAACTGGTAGTCAGTGATCAGTGAAATGATCAGTTTAGAATTTCAATATTCAATTGATCTATAATTTATAAATCGAAACAATTATGGCTTAAGTGCTGATCGAATGTATTGAATGAATGACTAGTTTATAGTTCAGTTTAACGCATAAACAATAAACAACTTCTGTAAGTATGAAAATATCTCAAGCATTCAATTTATTATAAGCAAAAACAATAAATCTTTACTATGTTTTCGATTTTAGTCTTCAATTGATTTATACGCTATAAATAAGTTAAAGATTTTATAATTAGTTTAACCAAATTTCGTTCATTTATTCGCAACTTATTAAGCAATTTTCAATATTATAATTATGTCTCAAATCATTGAAAAATTTTGTCTAAAAGTTTGTTCTATTGTCTAAGTATTTGAGAAATGCCTTAAACTGAGCCATGCATTTTTTAATTCAGTTGTCGAGCTCTTCAACTGCTTTTTCAAATAAGAAAACTTCACATATTATGAGTCAGCAATCGGAGCGAAAGGGAAGTAAGGATGTGTCCTATGAATCCTCTTTGCGCTTGAATTTGAGTGGAAACGACGGCACCGATAGTCTGCCAGTGATTTGCACGAGTCCTGTGGACAGTGATAGTGAAGAGCCAATAGTGACGTCTCCGTCTGTGCTGCAGAAGTCGTCGAAATACGAGCACCACTTGAAGAGTGAGGCCTCGAAACTGAAAATGTTGAGCGAAGGCTTCAAAGCAGAGAAGGCCAGCGCTAGTAATCAGGAGTTACGGCGCCTGCACTCAAACGACTCCTCCATCGAAGAGAGAAGTTCTATGTCTGCACTCAAGTCCAAAATGGAAGGAAACGGATTCAGGGCTTCAAATATGACAGCCATTCGACAGGACCAGAAGCAGATGCAAATCGGAGATACAATGCACGCACACCAGAGCTCAGCCAAAGCCAGTGCAATGAACTTCTCTACCGATGACTCATTTGGTCAGAAAAAGTCATTCGAGAGTCAAAAAGAAGAACGACTGGTATCGCACGGTCTGATCCAACAGGAGAAGAACCTGACCTCTCATTCTTCCTCACGCTTTGTCTCAAACAAGGCGTCCAATAGCTTACAGTTTCTAAACCACAATGGAATCGAATCCCCGTCCCCTCAGCCCATAATTGAAGAACCGTTTTCACCGACCATATTATCGCTGACTAATGAAGTGGACCTGGAGTTCGATGTGTTGAGTTTGGCCGCCGCCACCAATTCAGCCTTCAATCATAAGAGTAGTAAAAATTATAATAACGCCGAAAGTCTTGATATGAAGGGATCTATGGATAAGATTGAGAGAAAAATGTCTAATTTGGTCGAAAAGTTGAATTCGAGCAATGATTCTGTGGAAGTGCTGACTGTTATGACAGATATGATGCGTAAGGCCTGGTCTGTACCGCAGTGTGGGTACGATCTGGGCTTTAATATGTCTAAAATAATAAGAAGTGGAGGCGCTCTGGAAGTGCTCATTAAGAACTGTTCTCCAGATATCGATTGGGAAATTCAATTCCTAAGCGCACAGCTATTGGAACAATGCCTCACATCTGAGAACAGGGATTATGTGGCGCACAATGGTTTGAGTGATGTGGTCAACATTGCCTGTAAGTGCGTTTCACTCAATTCGGTCGACGAGGCCCGGGTCGGGACCGGACTTCTGGAACATCTGTTCAAACACTCAGAAGACATGTGTAAAGAAGTGATTGCTTTGAAAGGACTCGAGAGTATACTGTTTGAGTGCAGAAGCACTGATATAACCACTTTGAGGCACTGTGCGTCAGCGCTGGCCAATCTGTCACTCTATGGCGGGCCAGACAGTCAGGTGTCAATGATTCAATCGAAAGCTCCCGTTTGGTTGTTTCCGCTGGCCTTCCATAACGACGATAACATCAAATATTACGCCTGTCTCGCAATCGCTGCACTGGTAGCTAACAAAGAGGTCGAGGCAGCAGTTCTTCAGTCCGGAACTCTTGATTTGGTCGAGCCTTTCATTTCGAGCCATAATCCACAAGATTTTGCAAAGAGCTCGACCTCTCATATTCACGGCCAGTCCAAGAATTGGTTATTGAGATTAGTGCCGGTGCTTAATAGCAAGAGAGAAGAAGCCAGAAGTTTAGCTGCTTTTCACTTTGCAATGGAGGCCTGGATCAAAAAGACTCAGGACAACACCCAGGTTCGCAAATACTTTCAAAGCTATTGCTCTGAATTATTGTTCAAATCATTAGGTTTTCCGTGAGATCGGGGCCATCGAAGCATTGAAGAAAGTGGCCAGTTGTCCAAATGCCATTGCCTCCAAGTATGCCGCACAAGCCCTGTCTCTTATTGGAGAAGAAATACCTCATAAGCTTTCACAACAAGTTCCTCTCTGGGCAATAGAAGACGTAAAGGAATGGGTTAAACAGGTTGGCCCTCGAAAGACCACTTATTTATTAAATGAATAAAATAATTGACTTTTCTTTGAATTGATATAAAGATAGGGTTTTCACAGTTCGCTCAGGAGTTCCTGAACAGTCGCGTCGACGGAGACCTGTTGTTGCAGTTGACCGAAGATATGCTCAGGGATGACATCGGAATTAAAAACGGAATTTTGAGGAAAAGATTTCTCAGAGAATTAGGAAATCTTAAGAAAATCTGTGATTACTCTTCGTGTGACTCAACTAATCTGAACTCTACTCTCCACTCATTGGGACCCGAATTCTTGAAATACACGTATCCTATGATTCAGAGTGGAGTCGATCAGAACACCCTTCGGATGCTGGACGAGGAGACCCTTGAGCACCAGTGCTATGTCGACAATAGCATACATAGACTCAAATTAATGCAACGAATCAGAGGTCTAACAAAGCATTCGGAACTGTTCACAAAAAACACATCCAGTTTCATGAATATGACCCAGAGCAGAAAGTGACCCAGAATGATACGATCTTGCAAGTGTGTTCAGACAGTATGAATAGACATGTATTCATGTACCAAGCACAACTTCAATCTATTTATTTTCTCTGACTCAGAACGTGCCCTTGCTCAAACTGGAAGCATTTGTTCGCTTGGTTTGTATGTCTGAGTGCATGAGTTCTCTATAGTAGACAACTGTATAGACGTGTGAACCCTAATAAGAACCGTCTCTGATTATATTTGACCCTATAATTGAGCCGATACTCATGAAACTGGATCCGAGTCTTACAATATTTAAGAAGTGTTTCGTATTTTTTAATTTTTTCGATTAATTTTAGGCATTAATGAAATTCTTCCGGAAATTGAGGAAAAAGGCGACGAAAACAATAAAATTCTTGACGTTTTTGTAAGCTATCGACGCTCTAATGGCTCTCAATTGGCCAGGTATGTGTTTATTGTATTGGTGATAAAGACATGTTTTCTAAGCCGACTCATTGCCCACTCATTGCCCACACCTCCCAGTCTTCTCAAAGTTCATCTACAACTGCGCGGATTCTCTGTCTTCATAGACGTGGAACGACTCGAAGCGGGAAAGTTCGACAATAATCTGTTGAGTAGTATAAGACAAGCGAAACATTTTATACTAGTTTTGACGCCAAATGCATTGGACCGGTGTTTGAATGATGTCGAGTGCAAGGATTGGGTCCATAGAGTCAGTAACTAATAAATACTTGTAAGCATTAATTCCGAAAATGATTGTCCGCACAGGAAGTGGTTGAGGCCCTGCAGAACAAGTGTAATATCATTCCAATTCTGGACACTTTCCATTGGCCCGAAAGTGAAGCCCTGCCCGAAGACATGCGCGCCGTTTCTTACTTCAATGGAATCAGGTTTGCAGTCATTTTCAATAGTTTTAAAATTTAATAAAATATAAATAAATTGCAATACAATGGGTGCGAATGGAACGGCAGATGGATTCACGACTATCAGGACGCCTGTGTCGACAAATTGGAGCGCTTTATGAGAGGAGACTTCAACAGCAAACTGGATATGATTAGTGGAATACCCGTCTCCCGACTCCATTTGATGGGAGCGCCCGGCACTCCCAGCACACCCTCAATCAGGTCACCGGCATATCAAAGAAGCGGAAGCAATGACAGCGGAAAGAGTAGTGAACATAACTGAGCGATAATAGAGATAAAAGATATTTATATGAAATAAATTATTTAATGTTTGAATGAATTAATTCAAAAATGTTTTTAACAATTATTGAATTTGTTTTCAATTTATATAATATTTAAATTCAATGAATTGACAAATATTTAAATGATTTTAAGTTTATGTCAGTTAAGAGGAACGCCTATAGAGAGCATATTTTCCGTTATGCAAATCCGTTAGTGATATCTTTGATTTGATTGAGTCGTTAGTCTTCTTAATCCATATCTGTATTCAATGTAAACATTATTTGTTTTTATAATTAAACTCCTCTTTAGAGACATTACATGACATGACAGACCTCTGAGCTTCCGATTTGAACCAGAATCGCATTAGACTTCATGTCGTTGGCCTCTATGAGCACATTCTGGCCCCTATGGAACCACTTCTTGTCGTAGAACAGCTTTCCGTCTTCGATCTTAGCGTCGAATAATGACATCGAATCCAAGTCAAGAGAATTACACGAATAGACTAAAAGTCATAATAATATCTCAATTGATATATTGTTAAACAGAAAGTTGTTAAATAAGTATAACTTTTTTTGACAATTGAGCTCAGCTTTGAACTACTGGCGCGACTCAGAGTCTTCAGGTCTTCTAATATATCGCATTCGTCTAACAAGAGATTGAGTTGAGGTATAGGACAGACAGACAGACAGACAGAAAGAGTTGAGAAAAATATTGAATAAAAAATATAACGATTTCTAAGAATAACATTCAATGCATAGGAAAAGGATATCGGGTGAGGCTCTGCGCCGCTTCTCCGGTATCGGAATCGGTTCGTTAGGTCTTCGCCTCAGCTTTCTTGTGGTCAATGGTTTCGGTTCAGTCGAATCATTGGTCAGTTCGAGACTAATCCGTTCGCTTTCAATCATTTTCTTCTTGTCCTCCAATTCCGAAATCAAGTTCTCCTTCAACTCAACCTTCCTTTCCTCGAACTCCCGGACCGCACATCTCTTTTCGCTAATGTATTCCCTTTCGATGCGTTCGCTCTGTCCGTCCATTCATTCAATTGTAATATAATATAAATGAGTATTGAATTCAAACAATCATTAATTCATAAAAGGATTCACTGATCCGGACCTCAAAGGCCAGAAAGACGTCTTCGAGAAGTATCCTCTCTTCGAAGATCTGCTCCAATCGTCTCATTTTGCGCACGTATTCCGGATGAAGACCCGATTCCAGTTGCATGAGTTGGTCCTTCAGAGTGGCCAACTTGTCCCTATACATCCTGTGCGCGGACAGACACAAAGCAGACAGACATCAGACACAGTGCCACAGACGGGTCATACGAGTGATTGGATTGCAATTGCAATCACAGCATAGGATCCGGACATCACTTACTGTTCCTTAATCTCTGTGTACTCGTTGTCGTTGTCATACTTGAGCACAACGTCTGTCTCAGAGGCGTCTTCAGTGTCTGCAATGAAAACCAATACTCAATACTGTGTCAGCAAATAGTGATCACTGAGTCAATGGCCAGACCTTCGTCCGAATCCCTCATTTCGTACTCATTATAGTCAGGACTGAGTTCGTCGTCGTATTCGTATTCACTCATTGTTTCCGGTATTCACTCATTCAGTCATTCATTCAATTAATTGAATTGCAATTCAAATGAAAACATTCATAGCTTTGAAGTGAAATGATTGTCAAAACAAATAAATACAATAAATAGAGAAATCAATTGAAACAGAGATGTCGTATAAGTATTAAAGCAGACTCGCGTTGCGAATGTTTACATTTTACAAGGTACAGGTCAGACTCCTTAGACTGCTTTAATATTT
>JAQIWA010001378.1:0-18840 GCA_034693305.1 Eueremaeus valkanovi | reverse complement strand
ATATTTTATCACTAAAAAGACTAACATTGGTTCAATATTAAAAATATTATAGAATACAGAGAAATATCAGAAATCTGAGTGTTTTTCACAATTGACCCTTTTCCATTCTTCTAGACCATAACATTTTCATGCACCAACCCTTTGAGGGGACACTGCCGAGCCTCTGGAATTACAAGCAGTGTTTTTACCTTGCGGTGTCGGTGGAGGCAATGCTACGCGTCTGAGTCTTTAAAAGACAGGTGATGGACGCAACGCAACCAAAAAATCTCTGCCAACCGGGTCAATGGCTCGAACTACAGCTATCCAGCTCAGAGTCGATAACTCTAACCAGTGAGCTATTGAGGCGCTCTTCAAATGACATGTATGGTAAAAAAATTAATTAATTATTTATAATATCCATATGTTTAGTGGGAATAATAAATATGAAAAATGTGTATTAATTTGAATGCTCAGCGAAAATGATTGCAAATTACTTATTGATTACAGCATTAATATACGAGCAAGGTACAGTATTATCCACCTGGTCATTAATCTAACAATTGTGTTAATCTCTGATTGAATTCCTTTGCAAAGGCCTAATAAGCTGTCAATTGTATTCATATGACCACAATTACAATGATTATGATTTTGATGACTACGACAATTACTATACTTATTCCGATTACTCGCTGAGCACTGCTGACAATCACTTAAGTATAGATGAGCCAATTCGCTGGCCAAAAAAATATGCGCCAGACTATCAGGATAGATTCTTGAATAGATATCCCATGCGATATGATGACCAGGAGTCTTTGCACCAGCATCATTTTAAATTACATCCCAGACATAATTATAGGAAACCTTCGCTTCTTTTTATGGAAAAAAGAGCGAAAAAGAGTAAAATCAATGAAAAAATTGATTCAGAAGAAGGAGAAGAAGAATCAGATATTGTGAACGTTGGGCATCTGCATCGGGGTCAAATTAGAAATCAAGGTGATTTGACAGAGAGTAGAAGGAAAAGACGAAAACAGAAATTGTTCAATGACTATGCCTTTCCTGCCGGTTCTGACTATGATTTTTACCAAGATGATGATTTGGCCGAAGAGGACATCGACACAAGGGGTGCAGAATCGTATCCAGACCCGTTTGAAAGACCGGAACAGCAGATGAATACGATTAATGAAATTGAGGAAAATAATTATCCAGTGAAAGAGCCAAAGGAATGGTATTCGATCCCAACCCATCAGAAACATAGATGGGAAGGACATGTAATACCATTCCGTAAGTCAGGTCAGTCTTTGAAATATACTCTTCGTTTCAACTCTTTATGAAAAAGAAATAAAATCAACAAATAATTGGATAAATATTTTTATTTTTCATAATTAGAAGTGTCTGGGTAATATTGGTATTAGTATAGAGTTTAAATTACTGTTGCCTGGTTAGAGAAAAATCTGCTTGGATTTGACAGAAATGTTGTTGATAGTTATATAATATACTTGATCAATTGGTTTATTCTATATATTTGTATTTGTTCTGTGAAAATAATTGAATTTTTTATAACGTTATAAAAATTATAATGAATATACCGGTACTAATTAAATCGGTATTTGGTAAATTTACCAAGCCATTAATATGATCATGTTACATTTTATTTAATTTTTAAATTCATAGGTTCTATTTGAATAATTATTATTTTTTCAAATCACATTCAGTGTCAAATTTTGAAGACGATTTGGTGCAAGAAATGGAAGTTATGCCTGAATTAAAAGAGAATAGCAGGGACAATTTTGTGCCCATGTATTACAATGGAATGTATGCAAAAATATTTATCAATTAAATGAATTGTTGATATAAACAGTGATTGAATACTATAAATAGTTCACAGAATATTCCTGATTGCGATCCAGCCAAAAGTTTGTGTCAACCAAATTCAGAAGCGGATGCCAAGGTCGAGGCAGAAGAAACGAACGCCGAAGAAGCTCAAGCTGCCAAAGAAGATCAAGCTGCCGAAGATGAAGCTGCAGAAGATCAAGCTGCCGAAGAAGATCAAGCTGCAGAAGAAGATCAAGCTGCCGAAGAGGATCAAGCTGCCGAAGAAGATCAAGCTGCCGATGAGGATCAAGCTGCCGAAGAAGATCAAGCTGCCGAAGAAGCTCAAGCTGCCGAAGAAGCTCAAGCTGCCGTAATTGCTCAAGCCGCGGAAGAAGGTCAAGCAATCGATTATGCCCAATTTGCAGAAGAAGCTCAAAATTTTGAAGAAGCTCAAGCTGCCGAAGATGATCATGCGGGCGAAGAAGCTCAAGCTGCCGAAGAAGCTCAAGTTGCCGAAAAAGCTCAAGCTGCCAAAGAAGCTCAAGTTGCCGAAGAAGCTCAAGCGGCCGAGCAAGCACAAGCTGCTGAAGAAGCTCAAGTTGCCGAAGAAGCTCAAGCGGCCGAGCAAGCACAAGCTGCTGAAGAAGCTCAAGCTGCCGAAGATGCTCAAGCCGCCGAAGAAGCTCATGCTGCCGATGAAGCTCAAGCAGCCGAAGAAGCTCAAGCGGGCGAAGAAGCACAAGCTGCCGAAGAAGCTCAAGCTGCCGAATATGCTAAAGCCGCGGAAGAAGGCCAAGGCATTGATTATGCCCAATTTGCAGAAGAAGCTCAAGATTTTGAAGAAGCTCAAGCTGCCGAAGAATCTCAAGCCGCAGAAGAAGCTCAAGTCGCGGATGAACAATTTGCCGAAGCTCAAGCTGCCGAAGAAGGTCAAGTCGTCAATTATGCCCAATTTGCCGAAGAAGCTCAAGCAGTCGAAGAAGCTCAAGCTGCCGAAGAAGCTCAAGCTGCCAAAGAAGCTCTAGCTGCCGAAGAAGCTCTAGCTGCCGAAGAAGATGAAGCAGCCGAAGAAGCTCAAGCTGCTGAAGAAGCTCAAGCTGCCGAAGAAACTCTAGCTGCCGAAGAAGCTCTAGCTGCCGAAGAAGAACAAGCAGCCGAAGAAGGTCAAGCTGCCGAAGAAGCTCAAGTTGCCGACGAAGCTCAAGCTGCCGAAGAAGCTCAAGCAGCTGAAGAAGCTCAAGCAGCTGAAGAAGCTCAAGCAGCCGAAGATACTCAGGCTGCATTAGATTCCAAGGCTGCACATGCAGCCGAAGATGCCGATTATGCAGAATATGCCGAATATGCCGATGCAGTCGAAAAGGCACAAGCTATCAAAGATGCGCAAGCTGCCAAGGTTAATAAAGAAACCAAAGCTTTTGGGGATGAAAAAGTTGCCAAAGCTGATGAAGATGCAGAAGCTGCCGAAGGGGATGAAGATACCGAAGCAGCCGTACCTGATGAAGATGCAGAACCTGCCGAAGCTGATGAAGATTTTGAAACTGAAGTAGACGAAGAATCAGAGTTTAAGCCGAACGATGAGGACGCTGAATCATTAGAACATGATGATACGACCAAGAAATCAATTGAATCCACAACCGGAAAGAAGGAAACTTCAACAGAATCTACAGAATATTCTACCGAATCGACGCAATCTTCGACAGATTCTACCGAACCTCCAACAGAATCTTCGACTGATACGACATTGTCGTCCACAGAATCTACTGTATCAACAACAGAGACGGCAGAGACAACAGAATCGACGACTAAACAGACAACCCCACCGCCAGGAAAGACAACAAAAGATCCCATCGCCAAATACGATGTAATGAATAAGGAAGATGTTGATCAATGAATTTGAGAATAAATTCAGTATGCCTTGATCAAATTATTTGAGATATTCAATATATAGCACTATTTTTGAAAATGACGTATATGATTTAATAATTTATGTATCAAGCTCAATAATTAAATTTTAATTTCATTAATAAGTCTATAATTTCTGATATTTTAGTGACGCATGGATTAGTAGATTTAAATTAATTTAAATGAAAATTGACTTTTTACAATCTTTTTATAAATTATTTCAATAAGTTAAAAGAATCAATCAGTATTATATTAAAACAAGGATGATCATTATCAATGGATGATTTTGTTTGAGGAACTTGCTGACCCTGGTGAACATTATTCACATACACTCATAAGTTGTGTAGATGTAAAGTACAGTAGGCGAAGAAAGTCCGGGTTTAAACTCGAGTCATAAGAAGGATTATAAAGGATTATAACTGCAATCTATTCTGCATTTCTAAATATTTTAATCCGCTTAATGATTCAGGACCATTCACGGACTTTAAGTTTTGTCTGTACATTCAATGCGTATTCAATACATTCAGTGAATACACTGTAAATAGTGTTTCAGCGCTGTATTCATTGCATTCGCGCAATCATTCGTTTGCATAGAGACTCAACATTGAAAAAATCGCCGAAATTTGATAATAATTTAGTAAATACATACCTGTTTAAAATTCATGGCTGTTTTTATACGGGTTAAAATGATAAAGAAAATCAAACAAAGGTTTCATGAATTCATTAATAATATTAGTGACGAGAGCTTAGCGTTGGTCAAAATTGAAAAGTTTGCGAAACATTATTATATAATGAGTTCTAAGACTTTCGATGACTATATGAATACAAATGAATCAAACATTAGACCAATTTTGGTGATGACTTCCAGAATAATTTTGGCGATGTTTTTGTTGAAATATTTTATTTCATTCATAATAACTGATCAGAAGATTATAATAATAACGAGTAATTCAAACTATTTATTGCGAAATCAAACTTCATATTAATTAGTGTTATATTTTGGTCTATTATCACTCTGTTGTGGGCAATATTTTTCTATGCACTGATTTGTTTCATTTTAATTATTGTTTATTTAACAACACTTTACTTGAAATATAAATTCAATGAAATAAATGAGAAAATTCTATTAAGTCTTAGATATGGAAATCAATTGCTATTAATGAACGCAATCAATGAACACAATTCTATAGCAAATCTAACCTATCTTCTGAATGACTTTTTCAAACACATAATGTTTATTATCTATTATATCGCAACCCCAGGACTGGAACTCATATTATACACATCACACGAAAAAAGTACTTATTTTTACGTCCGTTTTGTCACTGCATTTGTTTTTGTAGCCATAGCTAATCTCGTATTTCTAATTAATTTACTCAACGCTCAGGTCATTAAAGCCGCGCATAAGTCATATCCACTCTTATTCTCGATTCTTATTAAAAACAAAAATTCATTGAAAGAAAGACTAAAAATCCTGACATTCGTTGAGAAGTTGTCCGGACCTGACATTGGCTTCTATTGCTATAATATGTTTCCATTGAATAATAACGAGTTCTATCAATACGTATGGACTGCGAGCTCTAATTATATCTTAATTTTGTCTTTTCTTTAATCCAATATTTGATCACTAATTTTTTCAGTATAAAAAATTATCTTGATTATTTTGAATCCCAATCTATATTTATATAAGAAATTTCAAAATCATTTCGGATTTGTTTGCATGAATTAATCAAAAATTAGTAAATAATTAAATTTTAGTTCAATCAAACGAATTCCTATTAAGCCAACGATAGAATAGGTCGTATGTGTGTATCCAGGTACTTTCCCATTATCTATGTTATAATCTTTTTGATCATTTTTAATAGATATTATATTATTAATAAATTATAAGATTATAATTATTGACTGTATTCTAATCCTCAATAAATATTTGCTAATTATAGTGAAAACAATAGATAATTATCAAAGAATTTGAGCAAATAGTGAATAACGGGTTAAGACTGAGTAACAAATGGACTAAAAAATTATAAAATTAGGTTAAGAGCGAAGCCTTTAATATTTTCGTGTTTTAAATGCTAAACAAAATAATACCAACAATAATAGCGGTCAACAAAAGTATAAAATAACAATGAAATGAAATAATACGACAATTAGTGAATTGGAAAAAACTTTTTCTCAAAGGATAGCAAACTATTAATTAAAAGGATATGAAAAACAAAACAGAAGTTGATCTTAAAAATAGACAAAAACTAATTAAGACTTTAATTATAGGAATGGATTCGGAAAAGCATTTATTTATGATTAGAGTTAATAAAAGTATAAAAATATAATTTAATTGAAGTTTAAGTTCATTTAAATTCACTCTTAAAGCTAGGCTTTAATCCATTCAATTATACACTGAACTAATTTACAGTATATTTAATATATTTAAACCAAATGTTTTACATTATCTGCACTTAATTTAATATTCTTGTAATGAAGGTATCATTGCTTAAAAATTATTTCTCTAAATGAATACAAAATATGTTAATATAAAATAATTGGACAAAAAAATTATATTTAAATTCAGTACAATATATTCAATACATCCGTTATATCAGAAGAAATATAGATTAATAGAGTAATAAAAATACTTAAAACCACTTTAAAACGATTAAAAGATATTTTTAAGATTTAAATGAATTTTTCATTAAAAAAATACAAAATAAACAATTTTTTCTGTAATTATTTCCAAAAAAAATAATAAAAACAAATCAAAAGAACAAAAAAATATGAAAACCATTTCAAATGCTTTTGTATTATAAGTAAAGGCAAATGAATTCATCTTTTTTTATGTTGAATATAAAGAGGTATTTAATATAATTGTTTGGTTACATAACATGTATTCTTAATGGGAATGACTGTTTGATCCGTTACATTGTTATTCTACAGTAGTCTTCTGTTTATATAATAATCTTGCACACATTATATAAATCAAATGACACCGTTATCTCGACAAACATTAGTTGGAAAAACTCTCACAAAAAAGATTGAATAGCCTTTGAGAGGCAGAAGAAGTGTTGGAGAACTACTTTACTCGTTATGATTATTATTAGGGTTAGTGTTCACTGTTATTATTTATCATAGATTTCAGGGTCAATAACGCCGATACAGGAGATCTTGAAGAGTAAAAAAAACCTGAATCTTGTTTAGTATAAAAATAGTTTACGAAATAACTTGCAGTCAATGTTTTGCACGAACTCTGCCTTAAAGAGTGTCACAAATAGTTTTAGTTTTAGTTTTATTTATTTCTCTCATATTTTTGCTCTTCATTTGATTTAGTTTTTACTTTTTCGTCGCTCACAGCAAAAGGCGAACTATTTTTCTCACATAAACTCAACTTTTTAACTGAATTTCTTCCGAAAAATACAAGAATAAAATTGAAGCAAAATTTTCTGTATTCATACAAATAATAATTATAATAAAGTTTTTTCTTCTTTTGCCAAACAATATGTTTATCTATTGTTCTTTAGTTTGAAATCTTATGCAAACATCAAAAACAAATTTTTGTTTACATTTACTTTTTATTGTGAATTAAAAATTTTGTTTTTAGAGCCAACAGAATAGAAATTATGAATTTTTATTTGTGTATAAAAAATCTGATTGTCTTAATATTTCTGTTGTATATAATCACTCACTCATCGGCTGATGAATGGAAAAAATTGAAGCGAAAACTGATTGCGTTAACACTTTTGCATAGTATACGAGTGAAGAATATAGTGCCGTTTCCGCTGCCTCTACCGCTGCCCATTGTCATCAAGAAGGTAGGGCACCCAATCATATTGCCGCCGAAAAAGCTACCGGTGCTCGTGCCTAAACCAATGCCTTACTATCAGATTATTCCAAAATTTGTTTCGTAAGTCAATTATCATTCAAAATGTTTGCATCACTTCTACTGATTCTGTTCTTTACCTAAACATTTATCCATTGATCAAAATATTCTTCTTTGAAATATTTCATTATTTTTCAATTAATTCCGTTAAAATCATCTTGCTTTATTTATATTCATGCTAAAAGCAAATATTGAAATGTTGAAAACTTATTCCCTACTTTAGTAACATTAAGATAAAGTATGCAAAAGAAAGTACCCGTATTATTTTATTATTATTATTATTATTATAGCTTTTTTCTTATCGAGATTTTCATTAATTAATCATTTTTTTAAAATACATTTTTGAGTCAAAGACTACTTAAATGTAATAATTATTTAATATAAGCAAAGATACCCTACTTTTGCTGCTTTTTATTTACACAATATTCAAACCAAATATCGATTATCACAAATCACTTCTGGACAGTCATCTTAAAGCCGAGGGTCAATTGCAAAGTCTACTTACATTTATTAAGAGATGAATTAGTGGATTGTATAAAATTATATTATATTAGACTGTTCAGTTTAGGAAATATCAAAATGTGATATTCTTTCGCCAAATTACAACTTAATTAGAAATGTTCTGAGCAAGATCATTTGAGCCATTTACACTTTCATAGACTAAACCTTCTTTGTCCACCACTTGATTCAAATATAACTCCTATTCGTATATGCATTGTCCATATTGACCAAGGGCATGTTCATTACAAATGTATGTTCTAATTCATATTGTGTTTTCATAGCCTCGAGTTTTTAACACTTTTAATATTCTGTTTACATAATAATCCAGGCATATTTCTTTGACATAACAAATCAAAAACACCCTGATGTCACCCTGACTCATCTATTTTACTTCATTATTAGATATTTATAAATGTATTGATTTTGTGGATGACTTTGAACTTTAAAATAAATAATATATTAATAATTACAGCAGAACTACACTATTGATGAAAGATTCAGATCATCTTTCGTAACAAATTAATATCGATTTTAAATCAGGAATGGAGTCATTAAATATCAAATGACCCAGAATTTCAAAATAACATTAAAGTAATAAAAAATTATACGATTTTATAGAAAAATTGTCTGTTTATTGGTTTTAGTTAAAAACAAATATCAGAGATGCGGATAGTTGGCCAAACATTGAGCGTCTAAACTACGAACAAAAAGACCAAGTTTAGTGCTTTTAGGCTCAATTTAGAGCTTTATCAATTCTGTAATTATTATTTTGCAAATTTCAAGACTACATATATTTTCATTGGCTCTCCACTTCGGCATCCCTGCAAAAAATAATGAGAATATTCTCAATTCAAACTCATTTAGTTTAAAAGACTCAGAATTTTATGTTTTCTTAAATGAGTTAAATATTGGTTTCGTTTGATTTAATGATTGGGTGCACTTTTAGCACCTTTAGCACCAGTACCTTTTTGACACATTGAGAGCTCTATAATTAGATCAATTGCTATGATTTCCAAAGAGAAACATCTTTTCAATATATAAATAGTATATATTTTTCTACTAAACGAAAGGTTATATTTTGACCTAAAATTTTAAAATTTTGTATTTCGTTGAAATCAATCTAATCTGACGTTTAGAGTCAACACATTATAAGATATATAATTTTATATTTATTTTGTCTATAAAAGGCTTAAAATCTAATGAAGTTATAAATCAATTTATTTGATAACATATAAAAAGATGACATTTAATGAAAATGGATCACCAGGGTGTGTAATTCAAAGATGGATATGGAGTAAATTTACTCTTAAGTGAGTTTTATGTTAATGAAGAATTATCCTGAATTTTTGTTCCTGTTCATATACCACATTCTCATAAGCTCTCACCGAATGCTAATAGACCAGGATAATTGAGCCACACATTCCTTGAACATGCATAGCATTTGACGTAAACAAATGATAGCTTTTTACGAATGCTTTTGCTTTTTCTGTGCAATCATTCGTCGAAATCAGAACAAACGGTAATTAAAAAATGAAATAAAAATAGAATTAAAGATAAAATTTTAGATAAGTTTTAATTGAATTAAATGTCAAATCTTCTCAAACTTATAATAATTTTTAAGTTTAATCTCTTTTAATCCAAATAAAGTAAAACTAAACTCATTTAAACTAAATATAAGCCATAAAAATGAGCAAGTTTATATTATATTTATATTATATTCACAACAAAGTGATTGAAAAGAATAAAAATAGTGATCTAGATCAATCAATGAGTTGTATTAATCAATATAATTCTTTCTTTCAGCCTTATATTTCTTTTGCCTTAAATTAAGGCCAAAACCAAAAATTGTTGATTAGTTTCCTAACAAATATAGAAAAATATATATAATTTAAAAGCTTAATACTGTACAACACAACTGTAATAAAGCTTGAAATGGGCTCATAATTGTGTGGTCAGTAACCACATCAGGAAAGGGATGGTTAGCTCAGGTATTTTTAATTTTATTTATGAGATTGGGTCAAACCTTCTTTAATATAATACTTGGCCAAAATTATTGTTCTAATTCTCATTGTATGTGAGCACATATTTTGCTTTCTAAGAATAGATCACAAATTGCTTGACTTCAATGAAAAACACTGAGAGGGGTCATCTTAACAGCTGAAAGGCATAGGAGTATTTCACTGACCATGGTGGTATTTAGTCATTTAGATAATCATTTTATTGATCTGTTTCCTACAATTAAAATAGCAATTATATGAATAATTAGCTTGTTTACTTCTACTATCCATCTAATTTTTAAATTCATAAATAAAATTAGTCTAACATTCATAACATAAATGTTTCAGATTATAGATAACAGAATAAAAACTTTTAAATATTAATATTTAATTAAAAATCTCTTATTTTTGGTAAAAGTAATTATTTTTTATTTTCATCCAATTCTAACAGCGATAGTGACCTTAAATTCCGAATATATTCAGTATAACTGTGAACATAACTAACCACGAAATTAATTCAAAGGTCTGTAGGTTTTATAGCTATGTTTTTATACAACAAACGTGTATTTCATATAATTTTAGGCACGAATTCGTGAATATTTTGCTACAATTATAATCGATTTAATGTTATTTATAAACAAAAAATTTACTTAACTTAGCTTTGGTTGTTCTAGTTTAATTTATGCGCTCGTAATCTAACCAGACATACTTTTTATTTCTTTTTTACTCTTAATTTATGATAAGGTCTGGAAAAATATTTTCAAAGATAGCTAAAAACAAATTGAATAGAATTTTAGTGAATATGAAATATTAATTAACTCTAATATAAATTCAAATTTCGACAATTGACCCGATTCTGACTTAATTAATTGAACTGATCTTAGATCTGACAAGGTAAATAATACAACTTGCATAGTATCTAATTTGAGATAACGCCCCCCATATTTGGCACTATAGGAAAGTTAAGTTAATTTTTTTTAAATATTCTGTACTAAACATTTCGCTTAATTTAAATATTTTTATGTAAATCTGATCTTTAAATAGAATCTGAGTCTGATTTTAATCTCTTGACAGTATTCTTGTCGCACAGATTGATTAGTTTCTATTTTGTAGATATGGGGTCAGCAGGACTTTCATATATTTGTTGGATAATTAATTCACATAATATGTTAAACTATGTAATAAATTAAGTATGAATTTGCATAACTAAATATGTAATCAGTTTGTCGATAATGAAATTCTTTAAAGCTTTTTCTGTTTATTTCAAAGCACTTATTGTTTCGTTTAATTGATTTAATTATAAAATTCAAATAACTTTCAGAATATATCCGAAAGAAGAGAATGAATATTCAAACGAAAATAAATTCAACCAAAAGGAGCCGAACTATCCGGAGTCTGAAAGTAAATATCATCACTGGTCAGAGCAATCGCCACTGGATGACTATATGACATCGGATAGTCTACAAATCGACGACGAATTACTCAATTTAGCCAATGGTGGACAACAAGACATGCTTTCGATGCCGTCGTTCGCACATCAGAACAGATATAGATTCAGAGAATTTCAAGTAATCAACAAATTATGATATTTTTGACAATAGATGGATAAAAGTTCTCTAACTTAGTGGCTATAAGTGTAATATCTTTAAAAAATCTTTCTAAAATGAATAGGTTATTTTGCCCTGGTACTTGAAAACTGCTTATCCATTTGAATGTCAAAATGAGTGAAACCAAAATATTTTTCAATTCAATAAATTGTTACTTATTTTGTTGCTTAGGATGAAAAGCCCTCCGATTTATATTCATTGGAAGAACATTTGAGAAATAAACATAAGTTTAATAATTATTATCGAAATTATGGAAAACAAAGGTTCAAAAACTTTCGCGATTTTGGGTTCAATGGGTTTAATATGAATGACAACGAAGAAGATGACGACCTAATGATGCTCTCGACTGAACCGAAGACTAAAACTAAATCAGACGATAAAACTGTAATACAATATCATTATTCAGAAAAAACTCCGCAAAACCAGAATTCCGGTGAATATACGCAAAATCAAAATTCCGGTAAATTTCCGCAAAACCAGAATTTGGGTGAATATCCGCAAAACCAGATATCAATTAATAAAAATCGAGAAAAGGCTAATTTAAATAAAGATTCAGAAATTCAAAATTCGCATCAATACCATCCCAACCAGAATCCGGGTCTAATATATTCGCCGACTCAAAAGTTGAATCAACAAAACGATAATTCAGATAAAACGCAACTAAAAACTAAACTGGATCAAAATCTTGAAAACCATAGAATGCATAAATACGACCCGAATTCAAATAAAGAGCTGCGAAACCAGAATTTGGACGACAAATCACAAAAGCAATTGATAAATGAAAAAATGGACAAGAACAATAAAGTTAATAATAAGAAAGAAGATCAGAAAAGACCGGACATTCAGAATAAAAAAGAACTGAATGCAGACAAGAACCCGGAGCACCAGAATATGACCCGAACCAGGAATGTGGACATGAAGAGACCAGAACTCCAGAATAGCTTGGTTAATAGGCCTGAATACCAGAATAGAGTTAAACTACCCGTTCACCAGAATTTAGATAAAAGAGTAGAACATCAGAATTTGGCGAAGAGATTGGAGCAAGAGTATTTTGATAAGAGACAGCCATATCATAGAAGAGACAATAAACAAGAGATCGTTGTTAAGAGACCAGAGAACCAGTATTTGCATAAAAAGCCCGAAAATCTTATTTTAAATAATTGGCGAAACAATAAAAATACAAATATTAATAAAAGTATTGAAAATAAGATTTCGCATAAAAGACCGGATAATCAGAATTGGAATAATTGGCCACAAAAGCAGAATAGCTATGATTTGCCACAAAATAGTCAAAAAGAGAATAATCGGCCGAAAAGTCATAATTTTGATAATTTGCCCAAAAATGTCAAAACAGATGTGACGGACCCTAAGGTGGCCTCAGATAAACTACCGGTCATTACAGATACAATAAAACAATTGTTAACACATTATAACAAAAATGAAGACAACTTCAAGAAGTATGGTATACCTCAAGACATGCCGAGTCCAACAACTGAGCCATCGGTGACGACAATTATCAAACGCATAAAACTGGGAGAGATTCGGATCAAAGCACAAAAGCTGAGGGAGTTATTGGATAACCACAAGTCCAGAGACGAGTAGATCAAACAAAACAATTCAAACCATTTATTCATTCAATTAACAAATATTTATAAATATTATATAAATTTTAAGTTATTTTTAATTTTAATAATAATTATATTTTTTATTATAAATTCAATAATTGTATTAAGGATTACAATAATTATGCAAATAGTTTGTGATCGGACTTATCCTTTCATTAAATCTCATCAATTATTTGTTTGGATAAAACTTTTTTGTTTTGTTTTGTTTGCAATTTTTGCAATTTGTGCTCAATTTATATATTATTTTTGGGGATTTAGAAAAATTTTGACACAAAATACATACAAAAATTTGTCTCATTTTCTATTCACTCCATATTCTGAGCTCTTTTTTTGGCGTCAATTAACTTAATGTAAAGTCAATTAAATTAAAACTGAACTGATTTTCATTGAGGACTAAAGAAATTAAGTTAAAAATTCGTTTCATTCACATAAAGCATATATTTATAACTTTAAACAAAATATTTAAACATTTTTTCCTAAAATTTTAAACTAAAAAAAACATTACAACCAATGAGTTATTGATTATATTCTTAATCTAATTCTCATTAATTAGGGTTTAGTAAGAGCTCATAGGAATGGCATACAATCGAAAGGAAACAAAAAATATTTGCGATATATTTCAAAAATATTGTTCAAATGTATTGAAAGGAGTGATCAATGATTGTGAAGTCAAAGGAGAGCAGAGATGTATTGGCGCAGACCTAGTAATGGCATAGTTTTAAATTTGCATTCAATTAACTAAAAAATTATTTTTAATTCTATTCATTGAATCGTATTTTTCATTTGGCATCAAAACTAACGTTACATAAAGTGACTAAATGTGAAAAAAATAATATTAATAATTATTAATTACTAAAAACAAATAAATAAAAGCAATTTGAAAAACAAGATTCAAATTGAGATGATTTTAGAGAAAAAAAATCCTAAAAAATAAAAATATAATAAATGGCTTAAAAAATAGTCAAAACTGTAAAACAATTAGTGTTTGAAAAACAACTATTTTTCTCAAATATATCGATAATTATTACTAAAAACAATTGGAATAGAAATTAGTTAACATTGAGTTTGGAATCAAAAGAGTTTATAAATAAGAGCCCCTCCGGAGGGCCCGCTCTGACAGTTGAACTTTGAGTGCTTATTCATATTGGACTCGAATTCTAATGACTTGTCTTCAGGGACTAGACTAACGATACATCCGCCCCAACCGGCGCCGGTTAGTCGGGAGCCGATCGCACCGGACGACTTGGCCACTGCTATCAGTTCTTCGAGCTTCGGATGTGAACAGTCATAAAGATCTCTTAGGCTTCGGTGCGACTCATCCATCAATTGGCCCAAACGGATCACATCCGCACTGGTCTCACAAACTCTGCGGAACTCCTGTACTCTAAACGCCTCTTCGTATACGTGAAGTGCTCTTTGGTATAGTTTGAAGTCCTCTATGGGCTCCGACACTCGCGACAGGAATACTCTATTGAACTCTTCCTCATCGATGCCTTTGTCCGACAATAGTATGAAAACAAATCAATAATTAATAAAATTGTTTATAAATATTAATTGGAGTTAAATATTGATAATTGGGTTCAATTTAGGGCACATTTTGTTTCAAAGTCAACATAAATCAGAGGCGGCTAAGGCATCTAAAATGAAAGCATCAAGGTTGAAATTAATATGACCCAAATGGTCAGGTTCAAAATTCAAGAAAAAAATGAGAACTTTTCTCCAGTGCGACCAACCCTACCTGTGCCGGCAAACTTCACTTATGCTGCACCCACTGACCATCTCTGATGGCAAATAAAACTGACATTTATTCAAAATTGTTTTATTCTTATATTAGTCTAGAATTGCAGACAAAATAATTTAATTATTATTTAATTATTTGATTATATTTTCTCTTCAATACTAACACTACAACTGATATAAGAATAAAACTAACTCTAAGAGCAGAAGGGATTGGGATTGAATGCAATTAAGTTTAATTAAAAACGAATGCAATTAAAGGCAAAGAAAAAGCAATTTAATGAATGCAACCATTAATTCAAGTCCACAACAAAAATAAAGCTGAGCTAATGAACTGGATATTGGGTGCGGATATTGACCCGATTTACTGCTATTACGATATCCTGTTATACAGACAGTCGAACAGAAGTCAAACATTTGCTGTTTGTCTTCATTGCAATCAATCAGTTGTTAGTTTCAAAAAACAATTATAAAACAAAACGATTTTCACTATAAATAGAAAGAACAGGAGCTAATATAATGGTATAATGACTGGTGGGATGACAACCAATATTTTTAGTGAACCTAAGGTCACATCTGATTAAGCATTGAATCTAAGCCTTCGCTAATCAATACTAATCACAAGTTTTTGTTTTCAAAGGAGAATAAAAGAAAAGTTTTTCCAAAACTAAATCAATTAAATAGAGTTTTCGTTAATTTTTATTTTGGCTTTCATTCGAGTAATTAAAATGAAAGTCAAATCAATTGATGACTCGAATAGTTTGACTCAAAATTCAATTGAATTAAATCCTAAAATAAGTGAAAAATTAAAGAGAAAACAAAATAATACCTAAAATCAGACGAATCTCTGATTTATTATAAGACGTCTTATTTGTGTCAAAGATTTCTTTAAGTTTGTCCCCGAAATCACTGAGCGGTATATGACTGGCCTGTTGTACGACCCATAGTTGGTCGCCGAGTCTGTATCCGGAAATGTCGAGCCGTTTGGCGATGACTGCAGCGGCCAGTCGTGTTTCGGCCACTCGGGTGTTGTAGTGGTCAGTTCCCGCTTTGTTCATCGATACCCCGCAGTGCGAGATATAGAAGACGACGCCTGAGGGCAGCACAACATTCGTGGCCGTCAGCTCTGGGATGAACTCTATGAACTTAGCGCTGCCCTCCTCGGCCAATATGGCAATCGCCTGATCCATACCACCCGAATCTGTGCCTATAAATCGTTCGGCTTTTATAGTCAACTGAGTTATGTCTAATTTGTTCATTGGTTCTGACAATTGATCTGAAATTATATTAAATTCCAATTAATTAATAAAAACTTTATTTTTATAATTATTTTTTGATTCAAATTATAAATTAATTAATGTATTCATTGAGACATTGACTCGATTTCTGGAAAGACATGAAAAACTGAAGACTCACTCGTTTTTTGGTAAAATGCAATCAGTGTTGCGAAAGCCGAGGCCACGACCATAGCTGAGGAACTGGATAGACCAGCGCCAGGAGGTATAGTGCCGTGAACTGCAACGTCCAGACCGAACGGCTGTTGACCGGCACAGTAGTGATCGACAATTCCGCGATAACCGCATTGGAAATAGTGGTACCATTTGGGCCGTTGCGGGAACTCAAGACTAGAGACGTCGGCCGAGAAGTCAGAGTAATCGGTGTCATCTAAATTGGTCAGATTTATGGCCTCGGACTCATTGGCCGCCACAGCCATCAGAATGTCCTGCTTTAGAGCCATTGGAAACACAGAATACCCGACATAATCGATATGTTCGCCTATGATATTGACTCTTCCGGGCACTCGAACCAGGAATAGTGGTTTGCTATTGAACTTCTTGGCAAAATGCTTGACCAGTCTCTCCACTCGATCCGTTCGGCGCAATTCTTCCGGTATATTAACTACCGGTACGTTCGGTGGCGTCGAAGACATTCAAATAGACTTAGATTTTGAAGACTTTTGGGAAACAAAAATAAATTTCAAAATAATTATAATTTGTTTTTAATAAATGAATTCACAGAAAATTTTTTGAATAAGTATTATATGAATGCGAGTGAAACAAAATCTAATAAATTGAAAACTTTTCCAATTTGTGCACAGATTATCCACTGTTTGCTTAAGTGTTTGCTTAATGAATGTCAAAACCATTGAATATCTAATCAATAAAGTTATCACTTATTTAAACAACTATTCAATAGAAGTGCTGTTTATCTCAATTCATATTAAAATACATTAATAATTGAATAACTTTTTCAAAGCAATGCTTATAATAGAAGTGTATAATAAAAAACTGATATTTCATATGAGTATTGATTTGATGACTGCCAGAGCTCTAACAGCTCTAACACTACAAATGGTGTGATATTTCACTAAACAGATAATTATTATACTATTAATTAAGACTTTAATTCTTGTTGTTTATGATTAAGCAGATTATGATTGAGAAACATATCAATCGTATACTTATAGTGAATATAATTATTATTATTATTATATTTTTCGTATATAAGCCAAACACAAGGTCTGGCAATAAATGTATAAATAATTAAATATAAGAAAAACTATTATTAATATTGAATTGAATTAAATAAATAAAATATTATTTTTGTGTCCGTTATATACAATACGAATATTATTATGAAATATGAAAAATAATTAATGATTTTTATATACCTTTTATTCGTTGCGATAAATAAGACTTATTTTTATAAATTATTTTTTATTTTTTGATTAAAATATTATTTTTTTTTATAAATAAAATATTTTTTTAATGACAAATGTTTTGATGAAAAATTGAATCAACTTTTTGTTCGGCAAAACAGCATTTGACTAATGATTATAACAATTGTTTTGGATTCACATAATTATAAAATATTTAAATAAATAATAATTATATTTATTGTTAAATAAATTCAATTCATATTTGATATGCATTTTCTCTCTTGTATTCTGTCATTCATTCAATACATTTCAATACAAATACAGTAATTATTATATAATAGACAACACATGTGATTGTCGTCAAAGACTAACCAAAAATGGTTCACATTTAACGTACGAATAAAACAAAATTTAGAACCCCTTTAACATTGAATAAATCTGTATTATTCTTATGCTATTATCATTAAAATCTATTTGCAATCAAAAAGTTAGCAAGATTATAAATGTATAAAATCACATAATTATCCGGATCAATCGTAAGCCTGCTTGCGAAATATATGGCATGCAAGTTTTTATCCCTATTCTGCATAAGCATATCTATGTATGTTTACTATAAAGAATATTATTGTCAATGAACTCATGCGCTCATATTCTGTGGTATTATTGCTGACAGCAGTAGAATATATGAGTATTAACTAAAAAGGTAGATGTTGTGGATGCTTTATCGATTAGCAAAGTTAGTTCAGCCCAATTCATGTTCGTTTTTGATGCAAACAATTACTAGACTCGTTTGATAGTTTAGTTGACCAGTTACAATTGTACACAAACAAACAGTGTCAATTTCAATTTCAAAAATAATCTCATTATCAAAATGTCACTGATATATTCTAAAAATGTAGTCACTATAGCTTAACTTGTGATTAGGTTCAGCTTAAGTAAGCCAGGTCACATTATTTTCCTTTTTCTAATACAGTTAAGTATTTGTTTGTAATCTGGGTCCAACCATGTTATGTTATGGTATGCTTAAACACTGTACTCATACAAAAACAGTTTATTGCAGGGGCCGGCAGTCCCGCCCACTTTCCATCTTCATTCAGTACCTTATTATACATAGCTCTTCATTCGTTGTTTATATTTCCACTTTCATTAG
>JAQIWA010001377.1:0-18842 GCA_034693305.1 Eueremaeus valkanovi | reverse complement strand
TCTCTCTCTCTCTCTCTCTCTCTCTCTCTCTCTCTCTCTCTCTCTCTCTCTCTCTCTCTCAAAATTATTTTATTTCTCCTCCTATTCATGATATGTTCGTTCGTTTCATAAATATTTATTTCAATTTTATTATTAATAATAATATAGGACTTGAGCTGAATATTCATTCAGATATTTTGATTACAAATATTTATAAAACTATATTTCCAAAGAAATACTTATAAGTTATACTTTTTATTAATTATATTTATAATTCAATTGAATTCTTAATACTTTATGATCAATGATCATAAATACTGAAGCATTCGGTTCTATAAAAATATCATACCTGTGCTTATTATAGGCTTGTATTATATTTAGTATTATCGGAAATCAATATAATTTTGATTACGATTTATATTCTTATGCAATGAACTGAAAAGTTGAAAATGATTTAATCAAATGATGTAATTGACTTCAGTTATCTATACTTGATATTGAAGTTCAAAGTGAGTGACTTCTATCCTGGATCAAGGTAAAAATCAGTTAGTTATTAATACAGTAATTATAATTATTAAACAATTTTGCTTAAGTATAAAAAATTATTCATTGATAATATTTCTCAGCCTTTCTCTCAATTGTTATAATTGTTGAGAAATACAATTCAATTTAGAAAAATAAAAAATACCGCAAAACTCATATATATTTATAGTATAGTACAGACTATAACTATGGATAACAAATACTATTATTATATTTTTTGGTAAATTGTTTCTAAAGAAGAAAAAGTACCAGAATTTCCATTCGTTTCCTTCTCAGCCTCTTTACAAGTCATTAAGGCTTTTATTAAATAAGGCAAATAATAAGGCGCAGGTAAGTGAGAGTGTGAAGTGCATAATGCCACACCGGTGCCCGTGTGTTTGTGTGTGTGTCGGTGCCATTTGAGTTTCAAAACGAATTTTCTTCAATTCAATTCATAATAATTTAATAATTTTCACTTTTCTTTATGTATTCATATATTATTTTTTTTTCTTATTTAAGAGTCAAATAAAAAAAATGAGAATTTTTCAATGGAATCATGCATTTGGGTGCAGCACAGGCTCACACATGCAATTGCCATTACTTTAGCACATTATTGCCTGCATTTTTCAATTATTCATTCATTCAGTTATATTATTATTAATTTTGTTTTTGTTTTCTAATAACAATTCATATAATACTTATAGTTATTTCTGTGAATGAATTAATCATTAGAACTGATATGAAATGATTGTCTTTTTGCTAAATATTTTAACAATTGATAAACGAATTTCAATTTCATTAAATGATATAATAATTTTCATTAGACTTTTAAACAACCTTTAAGCAAGTTCTTCTAAAATTAATCAAAGGGAACAAGGTCCTCGTCATTAGGTAATATTCTGACAAATAAATCCAATTTCAATGATAATATACTTTTGGTAATAAGTGCAATTCACCTTGGGTGAGTTTTTTAGACTTTTAAGCAGATCATTTTAAGTCCATCTTTAAGTATTAGCAAACCTTATCTTCAATTACATCAAAATATTGCACTTTATATCCAACAAAACTTTAAATAAAATACTGTAATTGAAAATCATTAGAATTAATGTTTTTATGAAAATCTTTGATTAAATACTTTTGACAAACGCTGTAATTAAATGTATTTGAAAAAAAACTTTGGAAATATTTCCTATGAATTATTTGTTGATGATCCACAACAATTGCATTACTCTTATTCAAATGATCATGGACAATGGCCTTAATTGAGGTAATTGTAAAACAAAATGATTATATCATTTCAGTTATAAAAATGATATTTAATAATATGAAAAAACACTCCTTTTTATTAAATGTTCTCAAATAAATAATAAACTTTTTACTCGTAATACCTGTAGTGTTGATAATAAAGAAATATTTTATTTATTTTCCAAACAATTAGATTCAATGACAAAAAGGTGTGTAACCGGCGAACAGGTATTATTGCAATTGTTTTGTCTGAAATTGAGTTTAAACTCAAATATAAACTCAAAAATTAAATGAATTATTCTATTCATTAATTCCGAACCAGCTTTATATTGAAATAATGTGTACGGGTGAGTTAGAGTTGAATCATTTACGAATGATTGGCACAATCGCATCATTAGCTTTGGTAGCAGTCGAATCGTACAAATTAGTCCGGGTCTAATTCCAGAATTATTGAAAACACTTTATGCGGTGAATGGTATTAAAAGGCTCAGCCCATCAGAACATCTCAATTGTGATACTCTATTCAGCGATTTGTATCGATTATCAAATGTAAACTCAACTTAACTATCAATTGTTACGCGTTTTCAGGAGTTATTAATAATACAGTATATGATAACAATAATCACTGAGTCCTTAGTTTTAATAGTATATTCTAAACAAACTAGGTCTAATTATGCTGTATTGTTTCAATCAATGCTTTATTATTAAATGATAATATGAATGAGGAAAATATGATCCGGATATTTGATTAAACAAGCAACAGTAAATTCCAAAGTTGCTGTAAATATAGCCAAGGTGCACTATGTTTAAAAGCATCTATTATTTTACATTCTATGCATATCATTGTATTCGTGTTTAACAATATTTGCGATTATTTTGTGTACAAATTATTGTCTGAATTAGTATTAGTTGAATGCAAGCCAACGGATACAGAGATAAGAGACATAAAAAGCATTTTGTGTTCGGATAATAAAAATTAATTATATAATAGGCTCTACTCTACGAAAAATTGGCCACTTTTCGTGTTTTAGACAATTTTCACATTCACTGCACTATTTTGGCTTCATTTCTATACAACATGTATATTGTGATTGTTGTTTGCAGTTTATCGATGCCATTCATAAGGCCAGTGCTTAGCATGTATTGAGAAATGCCTCACGAATTCATTTTAGCAGTTTTTGCTCCTTTTTGTGCCCACAATAGCAATACGTCAATACATTTGACTTTTTTGCTGCTATTCTTCAATTCATTCACTCAATTATGATTAGAGGCCTTTTGCCACACATACAGCATCTACAGTAATATAGCCCACAAATGCCAGCACTGCTCCATCTTTTTCACAATATTCTTAAAGCATTTGAATCATTACAACGACTATTATATTATCTATTTTTTCATTTCATTCTTCAATTCTCTCTTCCATTCGAGTTATATAACATCACATCAATCGTCAATAATATGCGCCAAAGCATTACACATATAATTAGAGTAATTTTCTTCAGCTCTAGTCTGTGATTACGTGACAATGAGACAGACCAATACATTCAACACTGAATACAGTCTTCAATCCACTATCTGTATTCAATTCTTATACTCAACCATTTTGGTGAGTCATTTATTCCATATAAAAATTATCCTGTGCACTTCTTCAAATCTATATTTGCAAAAATGAATAAGTATCCAGGGTGAATAATTTTTTAATTTTCAATTCTAACTATTAATTGAAATAGATCCAGGATGTATCATTGAAAAAAACTTCAGAATAGTAACTGAAATGGAAGCTGGTACTTTCAAAAATTTCAATATTGTTTGCATTTATAAAAAGACTTATTATCAGATTATTTTAAACGATGTGGCAAGGTTACTTGTCTTATATTTCACCTTGCAACTTGCAATAAGCTGCAAATTGTTTGTGGTAGGTGCTACAAACTAATTGTTGAATAATAACTAGAGATAAAAAATGTATATAAATAAGTGAATCGACTGTAGAGTACTGTAGAGTAAGAACATATTCCAAGCCATTCAGACGACTGATCACAAAAGCAATGCTAAAAGTTTTTGTTTGCACTGAATTAGTATTAAAAATAAAATTCTTTGGACTTAATTTGAATTTGAATTTGAATTTATTAATGTTTATAAGGACCCCGTTCACTCAACATAAGCTGATCTTCCGTGAGGGGGTCTTAAAAATAAGAAAGAATTGAAAGGAAGGCTTCATTGAAAAAAAGTTGTATAAAATTAGATTTTCATACAAGTGTTGTTGAATTATCTGTTATGCTGTCTATTCATAATTATATTCTCAATAGTGTCTGACTCTTCTGTATTGTATGCATCAAAATATTTATCACAACTTTTATAATAGTCGTACGTCTTGGTAGTCGTCGCCGGAGTTATATTGCGAGGCGTTATGATTCTCTCCTGCCTTAAGGGGCGCTAATATTTTGGCTATGCTACCTGTGTGGTCCTGTATAGAGTGACTTCATTTATAAATATGAAAAAATATAGTAAATTATGGAAAGAAAAGAAGAGAAAAAGAGGGAAGAAATCTGTACTGTGAAGAATAGGAAAGGCATCGCAAAAATTAAGTGTAGAAATTACACGCTATAATGAACAACACATAACACACACAGAGCACACACACACCGGGATCACACACCGACTGCAGGAATTCTCCAATACATAGATTGAAGACATTCTTCTAAGTCTTTAATCATATATTCTATAATAGTTTGTTTGAAAGTTAAAATCGATTCACAACTCAATGTGTTATTACTTTATCTTATTTTTATTGTTAAGACACATAAAAATTGATTTTTCTTTATAAGGCCTGACATAAGGTTTACATTTAAATTCGTTATACAATTCAATATTCATTTATTTTTATAACAATTTTTATTTTTCATCGAAAAGTCTCAAAGATTTTGGGTTTTATTTAAATTTATTGATTTCTTCTCAGTTTTACAAATTGTTTCTTATTTTTATGTCTCTGTACTGTCGGCTAATTTTAATTTTATCTTTGAGTCCAATCACAAGCTTAAGAATATTTTTATCACTCAGTGGTATAATAGTTAAAACATAAGACAATACATATATAAAACTTATGCCTATTATATAATGTGTGCGAATATAATCAATCAGACGAATAGTATTGTCTGACACGCAATACTCACATATTTAACATTAATATTAGTTTTGAATTATTTTATGTTAACTTCAAAACATTGTTTTGGAAAGTAATAAAAAACATATAATTGGCTCAAAATGTTGTTCAGATGAAATTGAAATGTGTTTTTTCACATTTAATTTAGAGAAAAGCCACTAATTTTTCAGATATTTTTGTCTAATCACCACTTTTTTCAATAATAATGAAAATGCAAAAAACTTTTTACTAATTTTCTTCTGAAAATACCGACTCATTAGTTATATAGGCTTTCAGTGAATGTGAAAAAATGTATGAAAACTAGTTTTCAATTATTATTGAATTCATTAATTGTCGAGTTATTAGGCGTTATAAACATAATAAAAGAGAGAAATTGTGAGCCGAGAAGAAATTTTTTCCTATTTAATAGAGTGCTAGATATTAGATGAAAATAATGCAATGAATATACAAAAAGGTTTGCCGCGAATCACAATTAACTTTAAGTGCATTCTTCGTCAGCGTATGTATGACTTGCGGCGAATTAGTTGCAAAAAAAAGAAGAGAATAATAATAATAAAAACAGAGTATATTTTTATCATATTTGAAGTTAAAAATCATTACTCTTTAACTCAAAATTCTTAATTAAAAGAGTAATAATATATAATTACTTATTATATCGAAATATTTAAGCATAAAAACAAAATTAGTTTTTATAAGTCTAATGAAGAATTGGTTGGAAATTAGTATCAAATATAAATCAAAAGATAATTATTTTAGAAAAACAAAAAAATACAATATATTAGTGAATTAAATGATTCGCTTTAATCAAAATTGTCTTTCATTTATAAATCAAGAAAAAAAATAATTAAAACTTATATTTTTAATGTTTATAACGTTTAGTAATATATTTTTTATGAATCATTAAATGAGAAAATACTGTATAAATAAATTTTCCGAAAGCTTTGATGATTTTAATGTTTAATTCATTATTTATTTTGATTTCAATGTTTTTTAAGCGAATTTATGGTAAAAATATTTTTAGTGAAATATTCAAACAAAACATATAAATCAGTGAATATTTGAATATAAATAACACAGAAATTAATGCATTTATTATCGCATAAATTGAACGCTATTATAGTAGTCGTGTTAGTTTCACAGTTGACCAGAGTTACAATCGCTGGGTGTAGTTGGATGGGGAGCACAGCTGCTGGTCTCTGTGCCCGATATGTGCCCGTGCTTATACTTGTGCACTAATTGCCTGCGCAATCACAATCACTGGAGCAGTGGATAGTAGCGTATAGTATGGTTTGTGAAGTGCACTGTTATGTCAACTAAATATAGTTATTCTCTGTTCCCAATTAATTATGTATGATTTCATTAGCCTAATTAAAAGACCGCAAACTATTCATAGCTAAACATTTACGTGTGTTCTGTTGGCCAACACTGCCAGCACATACAGTACAGACAGTACAGACAGTAGAGGCAGCACAAGGCATAGGATACTAATGAAAAGCATTGATATCACCTGAGAGTAGTCACTGATTGCTTTGCAGCCGATGGCTATCAATGGCCGACAGCCCCACAATCAATGCCTGAAATTATGCATTCGTACAGAAACACGCACTCACTTGCCTCATGAGAGCACCGGTAGGCAAGAGAGGGATAGGGAGGGCGAGAATGATAATATATAGTGTGAGAGCACAGAAGAGAGAAGAGAAGAGTAGAGAAAATGTATTTAATTGCAAATGAGTTGCACTAAACGCATATTAATTGCCATTAGTGGCCATTCGGTGAGTTGCTAATGACAGCGTACGCACCGGTCATATGTATGATCATTGTAATGCCCGTATGTATGCCATGTATGCCAATTGCATACTCTATATACTGTATGTATGGCCACATCCACTACAGTTCGTGACACATATTATATACTATTCTCTCATTCTGTTGATGACTACAATAATCGCTTTGATATCATTTACTCGAGTTTTTGTTTAGGCTTTTAATGTTATAATATATTTTAGTTTTTATTATTATTAGACTTTTTCTCTGCTTTTTCTCTCTTTTGGTTTTAATTTACTGCAAATGAAAATGATATCACAAATTATATTCATTTCCTCCAACTGTTCCAATGCAGACATTATCTCTGATATACAGTATTAATCAAATTATAGCATAAAAATGAAATTGAATTTTCCTATTGTTTCGAATACGCCTTTTCTGTTTGCTATTTCACAATCCCTGCTATTAGTAATATATGGCATGTTTTGCAGCAATTATATATTTTTTCGGTCCAAAAATGCATTTTTTAAATGAAAAACTTTATTAAAAAAAATTTTATTCGGTTTAATTTCAAATACAAATTGCTATTAATTACAGAAATATCGAAATCACTTTTTAATTAACAATTATTTTTCCCAATTCCACGGTTTGAAAGCAATTTTCTAACAGTAGTTCATAAAAATAATACAATGAAATATCATATACACAATGAGAATGAGTAGAGTATTGAATATTCGCTACTATTATTAAAATAATTAGTTTCGTATAACCGATCAGTTTTATCGGCAAAATCAGTGCTTCAAATATAGACTGTTCAGTGAAGTGTTCAACAAAACTATACTTTTTTCGCTCACGACATCACCACTACTACTACTGACTGTTACTATGGATGAACTTTGGATTATATCTGAGAGAAATACAAAAAACATTTCGCAGAGGAAACACATGAAGCACACGAAACACAGGTATAATAGCCGGCTATCAATGCGAAGATAATAAACGTTTCGGTCCATCCATACAACACATTCCTGAATCAGACATAAGACACGCAAACTGTAAACTAACAAACAATAGAAAAAAATAAATAAAAACTAAAATTCTTAGCTATGATAGAGTGGGGGAGAGAAGAGACCAACACTTGTAGTAATCCATATACAGTGCTATACATACACTCTACTAATGTTTTGCCGACCGATATATTGATAGAGAACGCGAACACACAATATGTAAGGAAGAAATAGCGAAATCATCCGATGATTGTGTGGTGACGGCCGCCCGGGCCGGCCTAAGACCACACGCATTGTCGCTAATGGCAAGAAAAATGATTATTCGTTTCCATTATAACAATTTGTAAGCTTTGCAACGAATGATATGAATATAATATAAAACAGTGTAAAGCGTTGAATAAAATCTTCGCATACATACAAAAGAGAGAGAGAGAGAGAAAGAGAAAGGTCTGGTGTCTGGCGTGATCAAGAATATATTAAATACTAGTGAGAAATATCAGATTATTTATATTTTCATATTAGGATTCTTTGTATTCTGAATGCTGTTAAAACATTGTTCACGCACTCAGACATTGACTTTCAGATATGAATTCATAATATTCTGTGCATTAAAATGCGATTCTGTTCTAGTATTGTCCGCAAAATACTCTGCATTTCTAGAGTGAATATCTGTTGATTGTAATGATATTTTTGTGCACTTATTCTCATACGTATGGATGAAATGAGTTGATAATAATCTATATTTTTATAAATACTATGACTGAAAGAGTAGAACAACTCTATTATACAATACATTATACACATTACACAACTGGTCCGTGAAATTGAATCCGTTGTGAAATTGGAATACAAACTGATTTAGAGAGCAGTGGATATGAGATGAGAAGTGGAGAGGAAAGGCAGATGAGATAGCGATGGAGAGCAGGGATGGCAGGGAGAGGGAGAGAGAGGGAGGGAGAGAGAGAGAGAGAGAGAGAGAGAGAGAGAGAGATGTACTTCTTCTCTATCTATCGAGTTATATATGCGTTACTAAAGACGTCTAAAATGATATCAGTTTTACGAATGAGGACAAGGAATGGCAGATGTATTACAGCGGACTGATAGCAATGGTGTTCTTATATCACTATTTATGCAACATTTCATTCGCATCGAGACTTATATAACATTTTTTGTTTCCGATAGCACTTCAAACACAAAAGGCATTAAAGATATTCTCATATAATGTTAGTTCAGTTCAATCACATATTCCTATCGAAGGAATTAAATAAGAATTCAGTTTTGTTTGAAATTATTTCTAATCAAATAAATTAAGTTTTTATTATAATTTGCTTTACTTCACATAAAAGTAATTTTTATAGTTATTCATAGATGAAGTATGAAAATAGAGTGAATGAAGAATAAGAGTTGATGTGATTACAGGCGAAATGGGAGGGAATAATTGATGGCAACTGTAATAGACATTTGTGTTGAGGATTTTCAAACTCAATATATTGTTGCCTACAATCACTACAAGCACTACAAGCACTACAATACAAGCAAATTATTGTCATCATTAGATTTTTTCTACTCAATAGACGTTGACTTAACTGCTACTGAAATTCTATTGCCTTATATATTGTATTTTGTCGTAGATTCCTGTGCTTCTGTGATGTGCAAGCTAGCAATACAACGGGGTATCTCTATTTTGCAACTTTAATGAGTAATACTAAAATTTTTTTAATTTTTTCTCATATTCATTGCGAAATAATGCAGAATATAATCAATATAAGTAAAGTATCAAGTTTAATATTGATTGTTGCATCACTAATCAGAGGAAGAATATGTGCTTGTTTCTTTAATAGCTTATTGTTGTTTGCTGCCATTTTTAAAGAATGCAAGCAGGGGTATTTTATGCAGACCACCATGCACATCTCAAATAATTCTATACAGTTCTGTAGAGTTGTCTCTATAGAGTGAATGTCTGACTGTCTGAGAGACAAAGCTATAGGTTTTGTAGGTTTTTGTGGAGTAAATGTCAATTTAGACGTTAAGTTAAATAAATATATCTTCACGTTATCGTTGAGTATCCAAACAGAGAAGCAATGGCTGAGTGCAACAAAACGAGTCGGGTGCACTGCAAATGGCACTGTGCTATACCATTACCATTAGCATAGAGTGTGCCATAGAGTGCATATACTGATACAGAATACAAGTATAAGTTATAGAGAATATACTGCGATATAAGCTGAAGGCAATTGAATGGCAGAACAATTTTCTCATTTAATCAGTTGCTGTAATGGAGAATATAAGCCCATTTATGCTCCGGCAGATTGTTTGCAATTTTCTCGCTGTAATCCCGACAGTCATTTCACTTTGAGTTGGCTTCAAATCCGTTTTGTAAATCCCAGCACCGCTTCTGTTCATTCTAGTGAACACATATTACAGAACAATTGGGATTTGGACGACAGACTCAACACAACTCTATTGTCTTTCTCAGTGCACTATTCTATACACAACTGCATTCACTCAGAGGTAAACTATTGCTTAACGTTTACAACAGAATAAGAACTTTTCGTTTTATGCCTCATATCATAGACTGTATATAACGACTAACTCTTCGGTTATCTCTAATTCTCAGTCCATTTAATTAGTAATCTATAACCAGAAACAGTTAATTCATTAATGAAAGCCATCTTTTCAATGATTTTTCTCAATAATTCGAAAACTACTCATTAATTACATTAGAAAAGTGTTATTCAGGAACTTGTCTGCAATTATTTTCAGTCAATTAATTAGTAAACATTTTATTAATACAAATGTCAATCAATGACTGAAATATTTGCTATTTTTATGTTTAAGAAAATGGATTGAATGACTTAATGACATAAGATTAGCGTTTGTGCGCATACAATATGCAAGTCTTGTTTGTGTATAAAAGTTATAACAAAATTATTGACACAACCATTACTGGGCTCTGATTGTGCGGAGAGCTCTTGTGGTGTATAGTTGTGAACACAAGACCAGCTGACACCCAAAAATTTGAGACCACATAATACCAGGCCCCTAAGTCGCCTGTACCACAAACTCTTTAATAATAGGAGGCAATGGCTGTAGAACTTTATTAATGCCAGTATTTCTACTCTTATTTACTTTTCAACCCAAACACTAAATTGCTGTTCGGCTCACAATATATTATATATTTTTTTGTTCTCTCCGTTCAGTTCCGTCTTTATATTTATTCAAGACTTACAGTACACTACCAATCATTATATGTCCTAATGTTATGGCTATGGCTATGACTATGGCTAACAGCACAGTCATATCGCACACAGAAAGAAGTAAAAATTTAATAAATGCTACCGTAAAACATGTATGTGCTGTATATGAGAGAAAGTGTTTTGGGTTCGGGAGTCTACTGTTCCACCATAAGACTAATGGGCCATTAATACGGCAGCTTTTTCTCTGCTTTCTTATATTATTCGCCATTTTTTTTAATATACAAAAACTCTTTTACATAATATGCACATTATGTGTGCTTTTGCTTTGAAGTCAACTGCTTTAAGATTTTTTTCACTGTTTTTGTTTGAATTTTTTAAGTTATTTTTTAACAGAGAATAGAGTGAACAGAAATTATTAAAAAGCTTACTTTTTTTTGTTGAATTTCAAGATTTATTTTTTGATAATAATAAAAGTTTTTTCACTCATTTTTAGATTTTCTCTCTTTTGGTTGAATGCATTAAAATATTGTAATGAAATATAAAAATTTAATGTCTTTTTTGTGTGTTCTTAAGGAAAAAACAGAAATTACTGTATTATTACGAACAGAACCTCTTAGAGAATGAGAGAAAAAAGTAATTTTTTGTAGAAATTATTATTTCTTTATAGTAATTGTCATCTGTTTAAGCATTAAATTTTTAGCAGAGATTTTGAGTAACAAATCATTTATTCTTTGAGTGAATAACACACTTATAGTTTAGGTTTAAGTTTATAAGAAATTGCGTTTTTTCTCTCTTATTCTTTAAATTAGTCTATGATTTATATAAGCCTTTTTGTGGTCTTTATTATTCGGAATGCGCAAGGTCGTTCTAGACAGAAGGGGGTATAGTAATGGGTAAAATGACGCCGTTTTCGGTGTAGGCCGCATGCAAAAGTTGAGGGGGTCTAGCACTCGTCTCTAAAAACCGAGGGGGTATTTTGTCTATACCCCTGCACATCCCTACTTTATTATACTTTTGCAGTCATTAGAAGTTTTCTGAGATTTTTTCCTCGTAATGTGTGCTCTGAAAAGATATAAGATTTTAATATAATTTAATTTAAATTAGTTGTGAATTCTTAGTCGAGAATATAATTAGAGTTAGAATAGAAAAACTTCTGCACTAATGAACTCAAAAACAGATGTCTTCAGAATTTCAGTTCATTTCTGTGTTTTAGCGGAGAATCTGTTTTCCATTAGTTGGGAAAACACTTGGCTTTAAATTTTTGGCAATTATTATATAAAGTTTTGTTTTACTGTCAAACAGAGAGAATGCGAGAGAGAGAGAGAGAGAGAGAGAGAGAGAGAGAGAGAGAGAGAGTAAAGATAAGAGACTTTTTGTCTTTAAAATTGTTTTATTGAATTTCTATTGAATTTTTCATTCAGTTTAATGCAATTCATTCATAAATAGTTGGATCTGTTGTACACTTTAACAGTGCATTTAATCTGCAAAACCGATTAGAGAGCGGACAGACATTATAATGAAGAGATGGAGCGAGCAATCAAGTGGTGGGTATTATAATACCATTGCTAAGGCTTAGGTAACTCTAGATTGTAATCCCCATTTGTGCCGACTATTGGGGCCGAACGACACGTTTTATAATCTGGTACAACAACTGCACAAATCAGCTTAACTTTAGAATAAGTGTGCGATTTATGTATGAAAACACACAACTCATTCATCAATTATATTCTACAATACATTTTCGGTATAACTCTATAAAAGTATTTAAGCAAACATAACGTCTATTACAGTATGAAAACTGAAGTTTTATTTTATTTTTGTTCTCAATTCAAATATTCGTCGAAAGTTCGCACATTTGGTACACGAATTCACTTTTTGGATTATACCTAATATTCTCTGTATTTTTGTTCAACATTTCAGTTCTGAATATATTTTTATATTTAGTCTTTCAAGAGATTTACATATATTCCTAATTAGTTGACAAAAATTATTCGCAAAGCTTTGAAATATTGTTTTTTCTTTATTTTTATAATTTTCTCGTTTATCTGAATATTGATGAAAGTTCTGTACTATTACTGATTAAAAATACGAAATTAATCGATTCAATCGATTACTTCAAGGAATAAATTTTCTGCTTTTTTAATTTCTGCTATATTTAGACATTTATAATGTTTGGAAATTATGAAAAATATGGAAAAATATGTGATTAAAATATTAAAGGAAAAACAAAAACATTTTTGATGAACGAGACACTGCTGTAGGTATGACCGTTCTGGTAGGCAAAGGTCCTCTAATCATAAAATCAATGGCATTACAAAAAACTGATTGATTACTAAGTTTTAAAAACAAAAACTTTTTAAATGAAATATAAAAAAATTTATTATTAGAGAGAATACACTATTTATTCGCTGTTATTACAAACAAATAGAGTATTAGTTATGAAACCAATTGGTTGTTGACTTTTAAACAGTTGAATAGAATAATTGAAAAATCGTATCCCTATTAGGGACAGGCATTGTCTCGACACAGCTCTTGTACACTCTTGAGCACAGCTGCGGTTTTGTACAAATAGTCGTCGCTCTTCTCTCTCTCCTCTAATTCTATGTTAAGACTAGTTTTTAATATAACGCTTAATAATCCTATATATTCTCTCTATATATCCAAAGAATATTCTATATATAAATATAATATAAATTACAAATATTTTTCTCAACAGTTCTGACTGACGATAGAGAACAGCCTCTGAAAAGCAAACACTGATTTTCATAGAAATTACATTTCATATATCAACACAAGACGACAGAATAATGAGAGTGAGTGCGAGAGAGAGAGAGAGAGAGAGAGAGAGAGATCAGCAGAAAATGCTGAACACATTAAAACTTTATATCATTCTATAGCACAGACCTAAATGACAGCTTTTTCGCTCATTAGGCGCTCAAACATAGAGTAATTGCCAACAGAATCAATGATCTCATCGAAAGTTGTTTTTAGCGCAAAACTTATAGTTAGTTCGCATTCACCGTTGTTTAGGCAAACACTTGAGTTTCTCACAGAATTTCTCTCCACGACTCTTGTCATCAGATTTTCATTCATTACAATTCTCTTTGTACTCAATAATAGCATCTAATTCTCTAAACAATATTTACGACTTATTTATTCTCTTTTTCAATAAATATAAATATCGACCAAATTATTGATTATAATATTTATTTGATATGAGAAAAAAATTGTAGAAAATATTAAACAATAAACATTGAATATTTCCATAGCTCATAGAATTTAGCAAGTGGAGTTTACTATAAGTTGATAATAATTTATTGTATTCCTGGTATAGATTGAACCAGGATTTGAGGTAGATTTCATCGAAATCCAGATTGTACTAAATTCGAGTATTATTTTGTCATTTGTGTCATTTTGTATCCCGGTCATTTGGTTAAGCATCCTGTTCATACTTTATGCAATTTTATTTGTTTTCATTACATGTCAACAGAATATAACTATATTTATACTGTATTTGCGAATAATGTTTGCTTTTTCTTAATACTTCTGACAAGAATTTTAATTTATTTGAAATTTATTTTTCAGAGCAAATCATTTCAAATTCAGTTTCGATATATTTTAATGTTTTTGAAAATTTTATTTTTATCACAAAAATCATATAAAATGCGTTAAAGAATATGAAAGTATGAGTGGAATCCAAAAATGAAAAATTTTTTACTTATTAAGAGATTAAAAATGATTAAGAGATACATCAAGTGATTGGCTTTACATTATATAAGGCTATACAAGCAATAGAGGGATTGAGGGATAGAGAGGACAACTATATAACTATATATTTATTTGATTTATGTCTGAATTTTAATGTTTGGCTTTAAGTGAAAACATCATAAAAATATATTTTTTAAGTAATAATAATAATTTCAGATATAAGACATCGAATCATAAAATGTTTAAATTATTTTAAAGTAGAAAAACATTAGATGTGATAAAAAAAATAGCGATTCTGTACCTTGTTATTTATCAAATGGTGAGGGAGAAAAATATTTGTACAAAATGTTTTCAATTAGTTGGCCAGAGATGGCCAGTCAACTGTGCTTTACCTATTGGCCAAATGGCAATTGATTTCAATACATTTACAATACAAGCAATGAAATGCTTATGAATGTTAAGCCATTTAAGAATCAATTAAGCATTTAGGCTGTGCTCCATAAAACTATATTAATTAAAAATCATCTAGTTGATATTGACATAGGTTAAAATCAATTTATATACTGTAATTAAAATAAATAATATATTTCTATCTTGAGAATAAGATATTCTATCTTGCTTATTGTTTCTTAATCCAGATATCCTTTATAATTATATCTTCTAATTATAAGAGTAGTCAGATTTGTAGGTCTTTTGGACATAAATAGTTAATTGTAAATTTATCCTGCTTATGCCTGTAAACTAGTTAGAAGCCAATGTCCATCTCTGCAATTGAATATAAAATTACAGCATTTAATCATTTATGAAATTCATAGCTAATAATAAAGTATAAAATAAGTGCATAACATATACTGCATATACACTGTATTTATATTAACTCTGAATTCAATTATACAGTATTTGAATTAATGGACTCAAAAGTAGAGAAATATTACATAAAACTGATTGAAGAAAACTATTTTAAAAGAGAATTCTTTTGATTTGGTTCGCCATTTGATACATACATAAAATAATAGACTTCAACGCCAAGTGTTTTGTGTTCAGCCATTAGCCGAATCACGACTTTTAAGCCGAAAAGAAAATTCTCAGCTCTTTCTGCGTTAAAAATACTGAAAGGAATTAATTGAGAGACAAAACAAAATTATAATAAGAATTATTATAGACTTCTATACGAGAGGTAAAGAAGAAGAGAATGAAGAAGAAGATAGAAATATAAAAGTATATAAATATCTTGCCTTTAATTGAATATCTGATTCAATTTTCTTGTTCAATGACTTCCTGATGTTTATAGCCTCACACGTGAAGCCATGAATAGCTGCCGGTTAGGGCAACGGTATGTATAATACAGTCGATTCTGTTTAGACAACAGCCTAATCACAGACAACACAATCGATTGAATGGCGAATAAAGTATTTTCTTTATTACTATTTATAACTATTATTGTTATTCATAAAAACTTGAATAATATTTATGTCTTTATTAGTTGTAATTATTTTTGATATTATATTTAGGAAAAAGTGTTTCTTATTCTTAGCTAACAATTCAATAATAGTGAGAGACTGTAAGCGATTTGCAATACACAGACCGCGCAAAACGTCTTCATTATAATAGTAAAAGTCTTGGCAATGAGTCCTGTTATTACGATAGCGAAGATGGTCTCAATTGAGTGGATTCACCCCTTAATTATAAGTTGACGGCCCGCCAGCACAGACAGAGATACGGAGATGAGAAGAGAGCGAAAATATTAAAGGAATAACAATTATAGCCTTTTTGTCATTACTTATAACTTATGCGGGACTGTGTGTACCAGAGATGGGAGAGAGAGAGAGAGAGGGAGAGAGAGAGAGGGAGAGGAGAGAGAGAGAGAGAGGAGAGAGAGAGAGAGAGAGAGAAATATATATATAATAAGGAATTCATAAATTTTCAACGCAGTGTTAACTAATGATTGGGATGCCCACGGTCATTTATGCCAGGGGCATATGTAGCAGAAAGAATAGAGAAGATAAGCTCAAATTGTTAGGCCAGGATACAATTTTGAATTAAATTCGTAGTAAACTCAGAACCTTAGAGATCATCAAAATGGGGGAAACTTTGTTTTTAAATGAATAGAATTTGGTTTAATTGAATTAAAATTAATGTAAGCTAAACATCCCGGGGTACATAACTGGAACAACATTCAATGGAGGTATTTCAACAATTTGTTAAATGTCACACAGGTATTTTGCTTATCCCTCCTGGTTATCCCTTACTAATAGCAGTTATCATTATGTAGTCTAATATATAATAGACTGTACAGTAGTTTTTTGTGAGCCGTTTCATACAAAAGAGTGACTTTCTATTCATGTTTTGATCATTTCATCGCCACATTTGCGACTATACTTCTCATTCGTATATTTTAAGTGAATTTTTTTCTTCACTAACCTCCCCGTCCTCTTCACTCTTCACTGTCGCTCTCCTTTTGCTCTCTATATTTCTAAACGTGTGAATGAATACCAAAGTATATAATTAGTGCCGAAAAACAGTTTTTGGCAAAACTGAATATAATATAGCATTCATTATATATGTGTTCACATTCACCGAAACGTTCGTCTATTTTCTCCTCTCTATCACAAGCTCTCTAACACTTCTCTACTATAATCGTAATAATGTTAATGTCTTAGAGAAAACTGAAAATATATGACATAAACAGTGATTCATTATAATACTGGTCTTCATAATAGGGACTGTTAGCGCGCAGATAGGATATGAGTGCGAATATGAGAGCCAACGAACAAAAATTAATGTCATTTCTATTTTCGTAATCAAAAACTGTCGGTTAAAATAGTAGACAAAATATATGAAAACTTTTAAAGAATTTATATTTTTATATTCGTTTCTCAAACAAGAATTTCTATTCATTTTTTGCCTCAAAAAATAACTCCGAGTTTTTGCCTACAATTAAGTCATTAATTATACGAAATTTTATCGGAATAGAGACAAAAATATTACTAAATTTAAAATACATGTAATTTGTCATTAATTTTGATGTTCAGACAAAAAAATTAGTTTTTAAAGCTTTAGTTATTAATTGATAAAAATTTTATTTCATTTAATAGTTTTCGTTATCTTTTTTATACTGAATGCTCTTTTCTGTACTTTACTGTAATTTTGGACTGAAATCAAACATTTTTCAGACAAAAATAATATTTCTATGCATTTTTCACTACAGGTCAGATACATGTGATCAGTAAGTAGTCTATACAAGAACAACAAGAATATAGAGTTTGTGTTTTGTGTTGTTATGTCATGTCATTACATGCTGTCAAAAATATTGCACTTATTCTTACTTTACTTTAGATTTTGTTTCAGTATATAGTTTACTATACTTTTTAAAAAAGAGAATTTTATATATAAATACTAAACAGTATATATTTATAGAGAGGACTAAATCCTCTGCACGAGTCTGTTATTATATTTGCTATTTTTCGATCCAATTCTAAAAACTATATTATTTTTTATTTAACTTTTTTTCAGCCAAACATTTAATCTCTATGATTGTGACAACGAAGACAAGTCTTTTCTGAACAGAATTTTATTCTTCTATTCTGTGATCAAATATTTTGTTAAACTGACGGCTCAGCGCTTATGGCTTTAGCTCTTCGCTCATAGGCTTTAATGAAATGTTTTGACAAAAAAAAGTCTAAAATAAAAATAAAACTGATGTCAAAACTTCAAAACTTTTTTGAATGTGATATTAAAGTTATTTATGTATAGAATTTTAGATTTGAAAGTACAGATTGAGCATAGATTGAGCAAGATTAAATTCTTAATTAAAAAGTTATCTCATATTTTCAGATTTAATTACCAGAATCAACATAAAAGCATTTCAAAAATTTCTATAACTGTTTAATTAACATTTAAATTATTTATTCAATTCTCTGCTCTATTCGGGTTCACATTTTTGTTATCAGAATAGAAACTGATTTATGCCAATTGCGAACTCATAAGTTCCAGGATAGTTTTGCTGAAGATTTCATTGAATGTTATTCATAAAGGTTCAGGTGAAATATTGACCTCACATTTTATTGCTATGCAATCATTTTTCAAAAAAGCTCATATATTCAGGTCTGTAATCCTTTGTTTGATAAGACTATAATTTAAAGCTATTGAATGTCATCTGAAAAATAAGTAATAATTCTTGTGCTTGGACTAAATGTGAGAGACATGTGGAGAGAGTGAGAGCACTGAGAGCTGAGCGGAGCACAGATTGCAGATAAGGAT
>JAQIWA010001376.1:0-18845 GCA_034693305.1 Eueremaeus valkanovi | reverse complement strand
ACCGAAAGACGATTTAGTTTTGCAAAAACGCGATTTATATTTGACAACTCGCGCGTTGACGCGATTTAATTCTGCAAAGACGCGATTTATAAAAGAAAAACTGTGTATTATGTTATCATCCCTTTCATCAGTAGTAATTATAAAGTAGTGATAATACGGTACAAATCATTGAGTTTTCAATTTTTATTGATTGGTTACTTCCGAACCGATTGATAAATATCTAACTCTTTATACGACTAGAAATTGAGGTTATTTTTCAAACATTAATAAATATCGAAATCAAATCATCAATAATTGTATCGAGAAAATCGATTTTATATGAACCGACACGAGATTGTCATCTTTTGGCCCCCATTACCCTTGGAGGGCAAAGTACCTCTGGCTGAATTTTCCATTTACTATGTTGTATCGATTAATTGAATCTTAAAATATGCGGCGATAAAATTACATCTAGATAGTTATAGCATTTGGTATAATAACTATAGGTTTAATTGAAAAAGGATGCAAACAATCTAGCTAGTATGTTACATTTTGATAATTTGAATTCACCAAGACTTTATCAAAATACACATGCACAAAATGAAGGAAGAACTCCTTAGAAAGTGGAGTTAAAGCAGTTCTACTAATTTCCGTTTCAATTATCAAAATATTTTAATTAAAAATTTTCATTTTATTGATAAATATGACTAAAAGTCAATTAAAATTCAAAATCTTTCCGAAAGAATAGTTTTAAACAATTCTGAAACATATTAGCAACTGATTTGAAATTCAAATCAAACTATTATATAATGAATGAAATAATTTGACAAAAAATATTTCAACTATTTATTTGAATAAAAGAAAAAAAAGAATACTTTTTAATAAATTGATTAATTTTGTGAAAATTGAATTTTTCTTTTCTCTCACTCTATTATAATAAAGAAATTTCTATTCAAATATGAAAATTGAAAAAAATATAATCGAAAGGATGTCAAAGGGAATGGAAGTAAAGATGCTTTTTGTTTGATTTCATTGTTCTTTATGCTAAATGACATGAATTGTGTTTATTCCGATAAAATTGACTTCAAGTCTAAACATCCGAATGTTTTAATGAAAATTCATTGACAGTTAAGTAGTTAAGACTTTTTCATTAGACAATCAAAAAAAATCTGCTCTAAAGCCTATTTTGACTTAAAATTAGTACAAGATTCCCAAAAATCAATTATTAATCAAAGAATTAGAACAAATACAGTATTTAACGATTATTTCTGTTTTATATTCATTGTTTAAAAGTTTATAAAACTTTAAATTTTATTATTTTTGTTTTGTATTTTGTGTTACAAACTATTTAGCAAAAAGTCTTTGAATGTTATAAAACAATTGGATTATCCGATTGACAGTAATTTAGTTTTTTTTTTGATTATCTTAGAGAATAAAAATATTTTGTAACAAAAATTTATATTATCTGATCATTAAATGAAAAAATATTTTATGATTCATATCGGAAATCATAAACCTATCGAAGAAATACTCTTTAAATTCAATAACTTTTACAATAAGCTGATAAACAAAATAATAAAATAAAATGAGACTTAAAATCAGGTTAAAATGGTTTAACATTTTGTGAGAGACGGTTATCGATAGTTAAATCAATTATTATTTATCCGATTTCATCAAAAAACAAAACTTATTTGAAATGAAAGCCACATTCAATGCAATAAAATATAGTAAATCACGTAAATTGGTTTGACTACTAAAATGAATAAAGGATTTTATGTATGCATTAGATTATATCAGACATTATTAATCGGATATCAAATCTTGATTCAACTGAACTACCCATAAATCAGAGGCAAAACAGGGTTTTGTTAAACTGTATTTATTAAAAACATACTTTTGACTAACACTTGCCCTCCTATTGATCCCTTACCCCCTGTTTTAGCACCAAAAAGAATATGCATACCATACAGAAAAGTGTCTATTTTCATTTGATCCATGTAATTTTTCGTTTTAAGCTACTTTATGGATAATTTGATTAATGCCTTACTCTTATACATCTCTGGTATTCAGAAAAATACATAAAATAAACTGAATCATGCCTGGGTATACTTGGTATATTACAACTGAATGTTCCAGATATACCACTAATATGTCATCCGATTCAATGGATTGCCAAATATTGTGATTCTCATCACATAAACCTTGAGACACAATTATCCAGATATATATCCAGATCAAAATAAGATCAAGTCTTACATAATAGCAGTCAAAGATAAGGGAAAATATTTTTTTTATTACATTGTCTTAAAAGGAAATTCAATTAATAAGAAAGTATTGAACAGAATATTCGCCATAAGTTCCCATAAAATATAGAAACAAAAGTTATCCTCAATTAAAGAGTTGTAAAGTTTTAACTTAATTATCAATAATTTATGGCAATTAGAATCAAATTAACAGAGAGACAGAGATGGCCACAGAGGTCAAGAGTACACATTTCTTTGTTTCATAAAAAACTTTGGCCATCTCTGAGTCATATTAAAGGGTAATATAATATAATATTTTTTCAATTTTCCTTTTCGTATCAACTTTTAAAAACTTAAGAAAATTGTCATAAAATAAATGGAAATATTTATGTCTCTAAACCTCTTAAAACTAAAGACATATTTAAATTAAGCTCGAATATCAAGGAAACCCCTAGGTGTATTAACTAATTGCATTGACATATTTTTTTCCAAATTTCGAATTAATTTATTTCAAACAAAACGAAAATTCTCTGATTTTAGTCAAAATCTACTTTAGATACGATTAAAATTTACTTTTTACCCTACGCCCTTTTAGCTTGATTATTTTATTCCTTCAATTACAGTTTTGCTACAAATTTGTCCAGGTTGCACATCTCTGTTTATTATCTAAACAATGCATAGTTAATAATAATTATCATTAAATTTCTTAATTGAAAAGCAAATAATTAATAAAATTATTATTTATTATATGATATAAACAAAAAATCCGTTTTTAATAACTAAAAAAATGAGTTTAAGAATTGAATCAATAATATTAACGGAAAATTTTTTAGTGCATCTCATCTTCAAATTCCTGTCTTAAACGCAGAGAAAAATTAATAAATATTCGATTTTTTCTGCATTTTGTGCCTAAATTATGCGAAACTTTCGTGAAATAAAATTTCCAAATAATTATTATTATTGATCGGACGCTCAGTTTTTTACTCTTTCTCTTCTCTGACCTTATATTCAGGTCATTCTAATCGCTATTCAATAGAAAGTGATTGCGATTTCGGGGAAAGTTAGAGAAAAGGCATAAATTTTAGATTTGATTATTAAATACTAATCATTATAGTTATTCACGTCACACAAAAGTCTTCTGGTTATTATTCAAAGCCTTTTCACTTAATATGCTTTCTCTAATCCAAATACAAAAAGGTTTTGTATGTTTTTATTGTCTGCCGAAACGTTAGACTACAGTCCAATGACATTTATATGATGTGGATTACTTTGATTACTTGTTTTCTTTGTTATTATTGGAATAAATCTATAATGTATTTGATTTGACTATATTTTAGATTTTAATTTCAATTCTCTTTTTATTGTGCGATACGTCTGAATACAAATATGATTTAATGCAATACTTATTCCGAATTCAAATTCTATATAATTAAAGGTGAAAAACATAGGTTTGGAACAGGGTCATACAACATACAACATATGTTCGACACAATAGGAATAATGTTCCCCTTGTCATTTGACAAACCCAATACTTAATAACCTTTTTTCAAAGATGGTTCCAAACCCTCGATTGCAAAGATGGTCTGACTCTTCGAGCTCTCCCCAGGATTTTCCAATCTTTGAAGGAAATGTCTACTGATTTAAAGGACAATTTTGATCAAAATCTTGAAAAAACGAGGAAAATGTCAAATCTGTCCAAGTGTGAATGCATGAAATGCGGGAAGGTCAACTCCTTGCTGGACCCTCTATGGTTAGACCTGTCTTAAAATGTTAGACTTTAAGACAATTATGATTTCGGTACTAATATTTTGACATTTAATTTACCCCATCTATAGCCCACTTAAATTGGCCTCAATTTAATCGGTTTACCAGTACTTCAATGCCTTCCGTCCCCGGATGACCTTTCGTAAGACTAACAAAACGAATTCTTAGCAGAATTGAGAGCACCAGGGGTGAAAATTAGCAGTTTTACTTCTGTGCAAAACAATGATTTGATTTCATATTTATTTTGATAATTATGTCGAATCCGTTGAGTTATTTAATAATTATTCAAATTATTGACTCAAACGAAACGAACACTAAATTAAATATTTGGTTAAAATGATGGGAAATAACATATCAAATGAGTTATACATTCCTGTGCTGTACTGTTCAGTAGTATTATATACTTTAGGCTATAAAACATGTTTTGTATGACATTTACGGGAAAATAAAGTAAGAAATAAAAAGTATGTCTGTTTAGGAAAAAGTTAACACTTTTTATATTCATATTTAATATCAATTTTTATTTTTATGCTTTTTTCTTACGAATCCATTGTATGTCTAATATTTATTAAGGGATTTGTTATTATATTATTTGTGTTTCATATTGTTTCCAATTGATTGAGACTATGATTGAAGAAAAAAAATTGTATAAATTTTTTATTAGAAAAAATTGATTGTATGAGAAAGTTGTTTTTTCCCATTCAGTTGCCTTTCTTATTTTTCATTCATTCCACTCCTAAATAATAAATCTAATTAACAAAAAACATGTTTTATATATCAAACAAATTATTCTTCAAATACAATCTCATTATTTATCTATTTATGTAAAAATCGATAAATAAATAGTAAAATAATTTCAAATCAATAGAGAAAATAGCTTTACATGAAATAACTCATATCTGAATATAAATATATTTTCTTATTTTTTTATTTCTCGATATTTTCATACAAATTATATGGCATTACATAATAATGAAGACAATTATAGAAGTTCTTCAATACTAACAAAAAATAAATATTTCTGTAATTTTCATCATTACTACTCCGTATAAGTTATCCAGACTTTTCTGATAATCATATTTACCGATAGCCCGCATCTGATTAAGAAAAAAGAGTTAATAAAAAATTATTTCTTATTTTTATACTCAGTATTAAACTCTAAATTAACTGAATTACTATTGAAAACATTAAACAACTTCTTGTGTGAGACCAATACCTAAACTATATTAAAGTTATGTTTAAGAAAAAACGTGATGTCTTTACTGAACGCATTAAACTTTGCATATTATGATAAAATATGAGCAAGCAAAAGGTTGTGACCCAATTTGTATGGCTATTCTTGTGCTCCTCTTCCACTCACTATCGTATAATTTAATTTACAAAAGCTTTTGCCCATTCATTGCTATTTAATTAATTGATTTTTATATTAAAATTCATTTATTTCATTCAAACACTAAATGGTTTGCTTATGAAAAAAATATTTCCGTTTTCGCAGACATTTCTTTAATTCATTACTAAAATAAAAGACAAAGAAAAGAGAAATTTTACTTTCAATTAAAGATTATTTTATAAATTCTGCTGAAATGTTAGAATAAATTTCAAATAAGAAATGAAAGGCAGAAAATCGCTGTCTATTTAAAAATTTATTGCAAATTAACAGTCAGTTTAAAGACATGATTCGGTTTTGTCGATTAAATTTATTTTTATTCAAATATAAGAAATAAAATTCTAAATAAAGTTCTTTTGCTAACAATTAAACGATTGTTAACTAAATTTATTGACTATTAATAGAGGCTATGAATAGATAAGAAAAATTGGTGTCCTATTAAATAATGGTTCAGACAATAGGTTACTATACTATAGAATATCCTCTTTTAACACATACTCGAGACTAGTCTGCGATGAGAGTGAAGACTCTTCACAGAGAAGAGGAGAGCAAACGGGAACTGAATAGAGATTATGACACAATTGTTTGGACCAAACATTTCATACTGTATATCAATATTGAAAACATAGGAATAAATTACAGATCTGTATAATAAATATCATATAATACAAGTACTGTGTAATACATGGATATAAGTTATGTTGCTTTTGCTCTTAACTCTTGCTCTTTAATGCCGATTACCGCTAATCCCTTAGGGCTGAGATGAGCCCTTAATTTTGAATATTGTGTTGAAATTATTCCTCTGAAAGGGCACAGACATTGGATAGCATTTTAAACACATTGTAGTCTTTTCATGTGTTTTACTCTCACATTCAGTATTCCAGTCTCTCCTCTAATGATAAATCAGGTAATAGTAGAGCCAATTGAATGAACAGACAAAGACTAAAGCGGTTTTAGGCGCTAACAGCACTGGCAGAAGAGAGTGGAGGAGACTGGAAAGGGACCGGAGAGGGAGAGTGGAGTATATAAGTGGAGCGCATCATCATTTCATATGTTGTGCCAAATTGTTGCTATCGTTCACTACAAGTCTCATCACTTTTGCCAAATTTAAACATATTTTTATTGATGAGTGCTTTTGTCTCAAACAAACGCATAGTTTGTATAAACTCTTCATTTTCTTAGCGGTTCTTCAGTTGTACAACACTTATCAGTATTATTGCTATTATTTTGTTTTTCGGCCACAATTCGTACGGATTTTTTCCAATTATTATTTAAAAGTGAGTTTACATAATAAGACAGTTCTTTGACTTTTAGTACTTGTTTTTTACGTTATATTTTTTTTATCTTCTAAACCAAAAAGTTTTATATCATTTGTATTTTTAATATTTTAGAAAATGAAGCTATTTTTGGCACTAGTATTAGGTATGTAATCATTCTTGTGCTTACATTATTTGCAATTATTTCTATTCATAATTGTTTCGATGATTTATTATCAGTTTTATTATTATAATTTTTATTTCGGATATAAGGCATATATTTTTTTAATGCTTTGATTAATTACTTTATATAATATTCCTCTTATTTGTCATTATTTTGTTTCATATGAATTAAAACTATGAATTTTCTGAAAGGATTTTATGGAAAATAGTTATTCAAATGGATTTATAAGTAGTAATCGATTTTCAATAAGCATTTCATTCGAAAATTTCTTTCGATTATAAAGTTTTTTATGTATTTTTAAACCAATTGATCGATGGTTTACAGAAAGATGTGCAGCACAGGGATGCTTATAGAATGAACAATTGATTAATGACCATCGACAATTTAACAAAAGCTAGAAAATACTTTTTAATGAATAATTGTATTCATATTCACATTTCCACTATTGACGCATTAGCTCCCAGCATGAATGAATTTGGGCTGGATCATTTCTGTAATATGATAGCTTGAATATATTTAAATCAATTCATTTCATATATGAATCCATTTTTAATCTTCATTTATATTCATTATATTCTTAAGAATAAGAGTTAAATGAATTCATTCATAATTTTATTGCCGAATAAATCAGTAATTTATTCATTAATCAAATCTAACTTTAGCTTCACTTTAGCTCTTGATTTGTCAAAAATAGTTTTCACTGAATATAATTAAATACAATCTATTAATAGATAAATATTTTTTAAAAATTCATTTCTTCATTATATTCCGAATTCATTGACAAACCAGATCAAAATTATTGATTAAATGATAAATTTATAATAAACGAGACGAATATAATGCTATTATTTTGATTTTGTTTTGATACTTGTTGACCAAGTTCTCATTAATGAAAAATATATCCTAAAATAAGCTAATTTGCGCTGGATGCTTCTCTTTATTTTCTTGCTCTGTCATCATTGACTTTATTCTCATAGAAAATGTTTGACTTTAAACCTAAGTTAAGAAAAATTATGCAAACATTCATTGATTGCTTAAACACTGTTTTAAAGATACACCAAATTTATTTCAAACGAGATAGAGATAATGCCAGAGGTGGCCAAGGGGAAGGATTGAAGTAGGGGTGAAGCCCTCGTGTCTGTCATTGTTTTGAAATATTGTAATTCAAAATAAATAGTTTAATTAAATTCATAAAATTCAGATCAGTTCGGGTTATTTTAGCCGAAATAGTCGTTTATTTCCATAGAGGAGTCTTTTTGAATAAAAAACCACCTTTCTTAAAAAAGAGGAATATTATCCAGAGCTTAAGCAGCCTGATCACATCTGCGTAGTGCACAGATACGCATTTGATATATAATTACAAATCTTAATGGGATATCCAATGACTTGCACAGATTTCTTGACACCCCCTTTGCCGACCTCTGAATATGATTTAAATGAAATATATTTCAAAAATTTATAGTCATATAAAATATCTTCAGACAGTTTATAATAAAAGCCTTGAATACATCAAAATATTTAAAACCAAAGACGAGTTTAGATTAAATAATAACTTATTTCCAAAAGAGTTTATTATTTTTCTAGATTAAGACCGAGAATGCATTCAAGCAATAAAATTCTGCAGATTTATTGTCAATTCTGCAAAAATTATATGAAAGCGAATTATATAAAGAATAAGATTTAAAAGAAAAAAATCTTTACTAAAAAACAAATACTAATAAAAATAGATTTATTGCTCAGAAGACTCTAATATTTGTCTGAAGCAAACGGAATAAGTTGTCAATAAATAATCCTTAAATACTTTCACCACTTTTATTGTGAACACAGTTTAGTGTAGTTTATGTTTCTATTCAGAAAAATGAGTTAAATTTAGCCCCAATTCTAGTCCGAAGACATACATCAGAACACAAGTGAATGAATGAGAAAGAATCCGATGATTAAACTGATGTGAGTTTTGATTTACAATACAACAACCGGTGGGAGGATTCGGGTATTTATATATCGATAGATGACTTGAATATGAATGTAATGAAAAATATTTTTAATTCAGATTTCACTTAAACTCTATTCATTGGTTTGCTTCATAACACGGAACTAATCATTTGATATAACCTTTTATTTAAGTAAAAGAGAGGGAAAAAGGAGTTAAAAGTTTTGTTTTACTTAAAATTCTCACCAGAGATGCGGAAAATTAGAATGGAATGGATTTAACTGGAATATAGCTGACCCATGTCTATGTGGATGAAATGAATTTTGAAAAAAATAAAATCCTTAAAATTTTAGTGACATTATTGACCGAAATTGTTATTATTTGTTGGCCTTTCTCAGAGTTAGGCAATGGGTCCCGACGACAGGGGGTCAGCCACAAATTTGGGCCAGGGGGGTATAGGGGGGTTAGTAAAATACATGAAATGCAATATTGCCCTCAAACGCGTGTAAAATTGCACTGTTAAAAAATTTTTTACCTTGAAAAGTGGGGTCAGCCTCAGCTTAGGAGATCAGTATCATCCTAGGGGGTCTACCCCCCATTGCCTATCTCTGGCTTTTCTATCAATTTTAAGATAAATTTATTTAAACTTTACTGAAATTCGGGTAAATTTAGTAGAAATGGCGCCAAAGGCAAAAGGATCTTGATACTATTTCTTATTTTATCAAGTATTTTTACCCTCTTCGGCATCTCTGTTATTCATAATTTATTGACTCTGGTATTCACTGATCAAATGCTTTAATAATTTCTAATAAACTTTTTAACAAATAAAATGTAAAGAAATTTTTGCCTCAAAAGTATTGATAAGTTATGGAGAAAATGTCTGACTTCTGAATGAATGACAGATTAATTTTACGCCATTAGTAGTAAGCGATTGAAAGCTAATAATAGAGAGATTTTAGAAGAAAAAAAAATAATTGAAATTTTCATTCTTCAACTGATTTAACTGTGAAATTGGGTTCAAGTCTTAAAATATAAAACTCTTCTTCTCTTTCACTACTTGTACTCAAACAGAAAAGTGAAGAAAAAAAATTATAAATCAAACAGAGATTGTGCCCGATATGTGAGTGGATTAAAACTATTTCTGCTCATATCTGGAATCAATAATAACTGAACAAGATTATATAATATTGTTTTTATATAAATAATACCCTAATATTTGAAACGACAATAAAAAACAAAAGGATAAGATTTATGAGGTATTTAAGGTTTTATGAGTTGATTTGTGAGTGTATAACAAGAAAAATATACACGGAAGTTTTATATCCATGTTGTTTTATTCTTTTTGAATTGTCGGCAAATATTTTATTAAGTAATTTAATATTGATTTTAATCGAATCGCTTAAACAAACTTAAATTAAGCTCTGGTCCTTTTATAATAGGAATCAAAACAGAGTTGAATAACAAAAAGGCTTTTAAATTGATTTTTAAATATTCTTTTGTAAGCCTTTCCGACAGTCAGTCTTACGGATAGATAGAGAGAATTGGAATCAAATTTAGTAATAATAATAACAATTTTCAAGCGATAAGAATCAGTAAATAAGAACATAAAATATTTAATTGATTACATTCATGGTTAGCACAACTCGTACTTTCAAATGATTTATAATATTTTTCACTACAATTATGACACCGTTTCAGTCGATTCACCCAAAGAGTAGTTATAGAGTGAGAGGAAGAGAGAGAGGGAGAGGAGAGGAAAGGAAGGAAAGATAGAGATTGTTAGCAAATATTAATGTTTATAATCAAAAATAAACAGTAAAAGTGAAAGGAAGAGAAAATTATAAAAAACTGAACGTTAAGTATATAATGAAAAATATTTAAAAACCAGTAATTGTATTGAATATAAAAAATAAAAGACTAAATATGCTATCGGAGGAACCGAACGGGGAATTTAGGGGCCAGGAAGCAAAAAACTTAACATTTAGCACAATGTGATAAATGACTATAAAATAGTTTCTTTGCTTTTATTCTTATTTTAATATATTATAGAAAAAACAAAATGATTTTTATTATTTTTAAATAAAAAATTAATATAATCTCATCGGAATAATTCGTGACACAAGCTCTTTCTCCCTGTTCTCTCTCCCTTTACCTTTCCACTATTTTTTCTTAATCATACTTTTCCGACTGTTTTTACATATGGGTAACTGATTGAGCAATACTTGATTGCTTAAAATCAGATGTTTTTTTTATATATCACTGTAAATGAAGAAAAAAATGTTTGAGAAATTGAATCTTCAGTTTGTTTTTTGTCACGAAATTTAAGCTATGCTTAAATTGATTGCAATTTTATGCACATATTTGCAAAATCGGTTCCTGTTTTAGTATAATATTGTTTTTTTTATTATATTTAAATCTAATATAGATATCATTAATATCTGAATTTGGATTTTATTATCTTATTGTTAGCACAGCTACTATTCTGGATGTGTATTAGGAAAGCATAATATTATTTCTTAAGTCAATTCTGAATCCAATATAACGAATATTTTTCCCTTTCATTCGACAAATGAATGTATTTTCAAATATCAAATCAAAACCTTTACAAATGAGTTAATAAATAGCATTTCCAACACATGTATTATAACAGCAAAAAACATGTAATTATTTCATTGAATACTTTTTAATTTTATTGATTTGTTTATCTCATTGTTAACAATCAATACGAGAATTAAATTCATTTTGTTTGGGAATAAAGAAGAAAAATAAGTGAAATAAAAAGCTTTTTATTCTCAGTCTATACGTTATAACAGCAAAACACGAAAATTATTTAATAATATTCTCAATTAGTCTCAAAAATAAAAGTAATAAATATTGAAGAAAAAGAAGAGAAAAAAATAGTGAATAGCTTTTGACACAAAATCAATTCAAGTAATAATATGAAGACTTATTATTACGTGAACTCTCTTCATATGTTTTCTCTCTCTTATATTCCAATCGTTAAACTAATTATTAGGTTAAGGAATACTTTAAAGAATTATTATTTTCAATAAATAAAAATTTACATAAATTATAAAATTAAAAGTTTATTTTGTGTATACTATCAATAAAAGACTGAAACTTTTCTCATCGTCTTTAAGATTCAAAAGAAGCGAACAAATAGTTTGAAAAATAAAAATCAAAAGTTTTCTTCATTGAACAGTCAATAAATTATTTGAAGCAATAATAAAAACGAGAATTTTCTATGAAATATAATAATAATAATAATACGAAAGATATTTAAAATAACAATTTCTGTTCGGAGTCTTCTTTTCTATCTCTGTATATGGATATCAATTGAAGTAAAGATAAGTAATAGCTTGTGTGACCTCTTTTGCTCAAATGATAATTTTGAGCCATTAATAAAATTCTTTGAATATAAATAAGAAATAATTTTATTTCTGAGCAAAATATGTAAAGAATAATAGTCTTCACTGCTCTCTAATCAGCCAAATATATCCCGTATTTTATATAAATACTGTAATCATGTCGAATGATGTTCTGGTCAAAGTACCTGGCAATTTTTCAAAATGATCTATGCTATCGTTTAGACGATCAAAGGTCAAGAATTATGTACTTGTCTACTTGATGCTAGATTAGATTATGTGGGATGTTGAGTTTGACAAATGTGCTCCATTAGACTCGTCTATATTCCGCATCTCTGGAACACATTAACTATTAATACATTTAAAGTGAATTCGCGGATAAACTGGTGTTTTCCCAGTTATTGGAGACACTATTGAAATATTTAACTCTTTTTATTTGTATTCATCAAACAATAAAAGCGTATATTTTAATATATTTTCATAAATAGCTTTTTTATTATTATTAGTAAAAAGTAAAAAAAAAGTTTTTATATATTTTTAACTTTCGTCTGAAGTCATAGACTAGTACTTGATAAAGGTCCCAGTTTAGTTTATTTTACATTTGATAAGAAATATCTCTTTGAAATATTCACAAATAACTTAATAGAAATATATTTGAGTCAGGTCAAATAAGTCACTACAAATTGAACCCTGATGATTTTGTCACATATGCTTTGCAGTCAATAGTGATTAGATTAGTTCAACCCTTAAATCATATCGAGATATATTTGAATTTTTAGTTAATAATTGAGAAATGTCTGCAAATGACTGGCACTGAATAACGTCAACAGAAAATGTGACCTTTTTATGCGTTAATATGACTCACACATTGAAACTTCATTATATTCTAGCGACGTTATTTTTTCTCAAGTCTATCTAGATTATAGTGAATTTTCTGGCGTTTTTGTAATGCCCCTGAACAAGGACCTTTGTATAAGTTGGTGGTCATAGACATTATTCCTAAATATATTTAATATTAATAATACTGATTATGAATCGTATGATAACATTGTTCTCTCTCTTCCATAACAATAGGATTTGCATTAGTCTTGACTTTGAGTCAATCAAAATCAGTGAAACGAACCAAAAGACAATCCCAGGCCTGGCAGTTACCTGACGGGGCAGAACTATTACTTAGCGTAAGTCTGATTCTTAACTAATGCTAATCTAATACTTAAAAGCAATTCACTATTTATAGCCGTTTTATGAGTCAAATATACTTTTCTCTAATACTTGTAATATGTTTTTTACGAAAACTTCTCCACTCACTATTCACCTCCCTGTCCCTTTCCCTCTTATTACTTTTGTTTTTCTTAATAATACATTTTCAATTTTCATTTAATATTCTGTTTTCCCTTTGTTTTTGTTTTGTTTTCTCTCTTATCTAAAGTGTCTTATATTTGGATATAAACTATAAAATATATTTCGTGTTCTTATGTGAGAGTTAGTGACAGTTTGGCCCAAAAACATCAAAAAATCATTTTTATTTAATATATGAGCTTTTAATTCAGAGAAACTTAGATATAAATCATCAGTAAATACGATAATGTTAGGCACTCAAGCAATTGAGCCGGGCAACTGTTAGAAGTGTAAAAACTAATTATATTTAATAAAAAGATATTTTTAGAAAATAAATATCAATTTGTTTTGAAACAAATTATAAGGATTAAGATAACTGCAAGAATGTGCTCATCCATATTTGGAAGTTTCAAATTATAATTTATAAACATTAGCACCTGTATGTTAAGACTCAGAATTTTTATTATTATTGATCAGTATCAATTTTATTATCAGATGTTAATATCATAAACTTCAGCCAAATCTGATTTTCTCACTTATCATATAATAAACTGTTAGCACATATTCGATGTCATCCTAACAATGATTTTCATGCCATCAATACTAGTGATTGAATTAATTTTACGCCTGTTTTGTTGATTTGTGTGTACAGTATAAGCCCTTTCAAGCCATTGATCGGAATCGCGGAAGTGTTGTACAGATAATACACTATTGACTCCTATTAGCCATAAATTCTCATTTTTATAAACATTGTTCAAAACTTTCATCAATTTATTCATAACTAAAGAATAATTTTTAATATAGAATTCAAAAGTATTAATCTCTAGCAAGGATTGTGACCAAATGAACTGGATGTCTATTTTCAGGCTCCATTGCAAACTGGATTCACGTGCAGTGAAGACGGATATTATGCGGACGTAGAGAACAACTGTCAGGTATTCCACGTGTGTCACGCGCAGACTGACCCGGATGGCAAGCCTATTATGAATCACTGGTCATTCCTGTGCGGCAATCAGACGATCTTCAATCAGTTGACACTGACCTGTGCTTTCGAAGAGGAGTCCATTCCCTGTCAAAGCGCTCCACAATTTTTCGGCCTTAACGAGAGAATCGGCAAACCAGAGGTCAATTTCCTCGATGATAATGACATTGCAACTGGATATGCTCTCTACCCGGGCTCCAGAACAGCCGACAACTAATAGATTATTCAATATTTTAATTGTTTTCTAATTAATTATTTTTTTATGAAATCTCTATTAATTTGCAAAATAAGTATTTCTTAACAAATATTATAATTATTATTAATTTTTACATCAAATCCAATCATTAGTTTTGATTTTATAAATATATTATATTATATGTTAAATATATTAAATAATTTTGTTCTCTCTTTTGTATTGTATTTTAATTGTTGTTATGATTTTGAATATTATTTTTGAATTTTTTTTCTAATTATTATATATTTTTATTATTATTTTAATATTTAGTATACTTTTTATATAATATAGTTTTTCTAATGAATTTCGACTTTGAATCCAATGAACTACAGCTTTATCTTCGATCCAATACATGATATAATTAATTAAATATCAATATATTGACCAAGACACAATTTATATGTAAGTGTTTCATCAATACATTATTATTTTTACAATTTTATTATATAAGCAAACATTTTAATCGTTTTAATTGATATTATTATTGTTTATTAAGTTTTTATTTTACTTTTAATTTTTTGTATAGATTTTGATAATTACTTTAATTATTATTTTTTTTATAATTTAAATATCAATACAATTCTGTAAACTTATCAATGACTTCGTTGTAAACTAATTTTTAAGACACTTTTAAATCTAAATTTTGAAGAAAATTAAAGAAAATAAGATGTGATTTGAAAAAAATCGGAAAAATCTGTGTTTTATTTATGATTATTATAATTGTTTAAAACAACAAAAAAGTTCGTGATTTTTGATTTAACACAAGAAGAAGAAGATTTAAGATTCAGTTCATAAGAGAGTCGAATAACTAATATTTTATTTTATTTTTATTCACTTCAGTCTTAAGACTCTTAAGGATAAAGTCTTTAATTAATATTATAATAATTCTTATGTTTTATAGAGAATTATGTTTTGTATAATTAATTTTAAGTAAAAAGTGCTTTAAGTTCAGATCTGATCATAAATTTTATTATACTTTATATAAAAATTCATTGTATTTATAGAATAAAAATTCTGAAAATAGACTAAAATTCTTATAAATCTTTAATTAATTCAGTAATAAAACTATTTTTAATAATTGTCTATAAATTACATCAAAACTACGTTTAAATTAAAATACGATTTAAGGATAAAAATGTTAACAAAAGTATAAATTGAATAAAAGTCAATTTGAATCAATGGGTGATCTTATACACTGAAACTACAATATGAACAAAGTGTTTAATTATAATCAAGATGAAAATATAAGCTGATTATTAACTACAGTTCATCTAATCATAAAAATAACAAGAAATGGTTGAATCAAATTATACTTTTAATAGACATTTAATTATAAATAACAACTAAAATAAATATAATTCTCATTAATTACTGCAAAAAATAAATTCAAATTCAGTTATTCTGTATTTAACTTAATTTCTAATTCAACTTCTCATCGATACTGAATTCATATGACTTTCAAATTGCAAATCAATAAATAATTACAGAAAAAGAATTCAATCATAAAAAATAAATATTAAATAAATAAATAAATAAAAATCAATTAATTAAAGATAGACTTAAATTAATAGTAAACTATCGGTAATTAAAGACTTGTTTTGTACTCTATTTCTAATTAATTAAAAGTTTTAAATAAATTAATAATTTAAGCGAAAAAATAAATAAAATAGAAAAACAATTTTGAGAATGAATTTAATAAACTGTATTAAGAATATGAATATTGAATCTTGTTCAATTATTATTGGTTGCATTGTTCAACTCTTCTTGTCATATCCAAGGTCTTCTTCGGCGTCCAGTATTTCTACGGCGCATAGAAGGACACGAAGATCACCGAAATGGACAGACACTGCTTGCGAGTGGCATTCAGGAACATCTTCGCCGTGGAACAGGTTGTGACCAAGCACACAGGCCCATTCGTAGCCGTGTGTGGCCGATAAGTGACTGGTTATGCCCCGGGCTATATCGATGAATGTGTCGAAACGATATATGTTCTCAATGGCCACCCGAACCACTTGATTGCGAACCTGTGTCTCCAATGAGTTATAGTCGATGATGGGATGGTAGAGATGAGAACGAGCCCGGAGTATAACTTCGTGCGGTTCGATCTGCACACAGATTACACACAAATCGTTTATTTAATTGATTTATATTTTCATATTTAATATCATTTGCTTTTAATTTATTCATAAAAATCAGATAATATTTATCGTATTCTAAGTATAAATATATTTAAATTAATTATTTATTTTTCAATAATATTTTTTAATTTATACCTAAAATGACATATTTTTCCCGGAAAGAGGCCCTGATTAGAGTAGTATACTAGTTTAGAATGGGCTAGGATCAAACGGATTGATAGGCTCATTAAAATTAAGTTATTTTGAATTTTATATCAATATATTCTCAGTTCATATAAAAATAAAGTTTTAATATCAGTGAGAAATATAAAAAACCGAAAGAATATAATTTTCCCACAAATATAATGATGGAATCGGATGTCAAATAAGTTTGAAAAATCTAATATAGATATTTGTTGAAATGAACTGGGTAATCGCAATGCTAATTGCAGTGTGTATTACAGTTTTATTCAATAAGTTATTATATTAGTAGTCAAACATTTATTCACAAACTTTTTATTTACTCCAAAACAGCCAAACCCTTGAAATGATAGGCAAAAGAATAAATACAAAAACAATTTAAAAACCGATTTATCAGAAAAACAATTTGTTTGACTTTTCGGCGAAAAAATTGATTCATTGTATCCCTTTTGGCCAAAATTTTGGCTGACCCCCCCCCCTCTGTCGTCGGACCCATTGCCTATCTCTGATATTTGACCCATCTATATGAATTAGTTTATTATTTAGTGTATTAATAGTTGCAATTTTGACCTGACTCAAAACTCTATTTGATTAATCAAATTGATAATAGAATAAAATTAAACTATTTTCATGAAATCATATCAAGAACAATTAAGAGAACGGATATCATAATTAAAGACTTATTATTATACATTAGACATACATTAAAAATATTTTGAAAATTCTGGTCAGGAATATAAACATCAATTAGTTTGAAAGCCTCGGAATAATTGTCTCTAAATCTCTCGATAATTGAATTTAATGACACTTTTTATGGAATAATTTGAAAATAAAAGGCTTTATCACTAAAACATCTGAACACAGATCGGATATACTGTTCATTTTTCCTATCCCTTCAGTGTCCATGTCGTTTAATATGGCTCGTAATGCATAATATATTATAGGAGCCGACACTAACGAGACTATGCAGACAAGTCCTGTGCAAACATTAAATAAATTAAGTTATAATTGTAGCCCAGCTCAGATTAAGTGACTCTATTTTATTACATTATACGATACAATCAAATCTCACGACTAAGGAAAAAGTTAGCGTAAACTCAAAATAATAAAACTCCAGAAATATATCAGTATATCATTCATTGAAATGGAAAGACAGTTTACCCCTGTGAAAGGCCCTGGGCTATTGATTTTATTAAATGCATTGATTAATTTGTTATATAATAAATAATCACTAAAATGTGTGAATAGTCTAAAACTTTTAAAGTAATCAATGACTGACTCACTTGATTGAGAAGTTATTTAAACAAAAAATTCACTAAAAAATTAAATAAAATTAAAAATTAATTAAAACAATGTTTTAATTAATTAATTTTAAAATTAATTAAGTCATGATTTGTTAGTTAACCCGAATTTGCGGTTTTGTTTGCGGAAAGTAATCACAAATAAATCAAAAATTTCCTTTAAGTGATCGCTTCATAAATTAATATTTAGGCCTCAGGTTTATTCAATTCAAAGATGCTCAAGCTTAATTAATTTTCCTTATATTGTAGTACAGACAAGGAATCTAATGTGTGTTCAACTCTGATTAATACCTGTTATCTTATTATTGATAACTTATTATCTCTTTCGATGATTTCATATCAGTTTGAAATTAAATAAACTTTTAACACAAGAGTTGGGATTAAAATAATTTTGTGAATAAATAATTAAACTTTTATTTAAAAATTATTTGATTCAAAATTGATATGAAATCTTGGAAAGAGACCAGAAGTTATAAATATATGAATATAAGATTTGTCCGGAATTGTTTTGCACAAAGTTCGAAAAGCTTGAGCGCGCAAACCGTTTGCTTGTTGTAGTTGAA